>CM059435.1:121102495-121155600 GCA_030390025.1 Squalus acanthias
TTCTCCAGTCTCCACATAAGTGAGGTCCCTCACACGATGGAGTAACTGGAAGGTGATTCTTCTCCACATGCAGTGAAACCAGATTTGCTTTTTATTTACAAAAGCAAGATGCTGGAAATCTGAAATAAAACAGAAAATGCTGGAAATACTCAGCAGGCCAGGCAGCACCTGCGGAGAGAGAAACAGAGTCAACATTTCAGGTCCATGACCTTTCATCAGAACTGAAAAATGTTAAGAGATGTAACCGGTTTTAAGCAAGTACAGAGGCAGGGAGGGGAGGAAAGAACAAAAGGGAAGATGTGTGATAGAGTGGAAGATTAAATGACAAAAGGGGTGATGAGATTTTATTTGCCCTCTTGCAACCCACCATGCTTCTTTCTTTAGACCCTGATCCAGATGCTGCAGGATTCGCAGATGGCCGCACCGTGCTGTGAGACTCTGCTCGAGGTGCTCTCCACCCTGCTCATGGCTGAGAATGTTTTTCTGCCAAAAGCACTGATTGAAGAAACTTCTAGAAAGGTATTTGATGCTCGTTTCTCGTTGACTGTACAAAATACTAACGAATGCTGTAGCTGCGATGCACTGTGAATGGGGTCAGTTCGTGGTTCGGAGACTCCTATTGCATCCTTTTGAGCTATTAGCCAGATCTCTAATGCCCTTTGTTATATTAGAATTCCGCAATGATTGTGCTGCTTTGCATCGACTCCATTTGTGACACAAAAGATCAGCACTGTGCCCCGCAATCGAATGTGCGTCTCGACAGCTGTTTTAAAAAAAATTAGTTCTCGAGATGTGGGCGTCGCTGGCAAGGTCGGCATTTATTGCCCATCCCCTAGTTGCTCTCGAGCAGGTGGTGCTGAGCCGCCGCCTTGAACCGCTGCAGTCCGTGTGGTGAAGGTGCTCCCACAGTGCTGTTAGGGAGGGTGTTCCAGGATTCTGACCCAGCGACGATGAAGGAACGGCCGATATATTTCCAAGTCAGGATGGTGTGTGACTTGGAGGGGAACTTGGAGGTGGTGGTGTTCCCATGCGCCTGCTGCCCTTGTCCTTCTAGGTGGTACAGGTTGCGGGTTTGGGAGGTGCTGCAGAAGAAGCCTGTCCAGATTGAAATAAATGAGCGAGCAGTCAATGCTTGGCCTACAGTGTTTCAGGTGCCCCTCCAGCTCACCGTTGGCAGGAGATCCTTCAGCTATCACTGCCCTACACTCAGGATCTCTGATAGAGAATCATAGAATCATACAGCACAGAGGAGGCTATTTAGCCCATCGTGCCTGTGCCGGCTCTTTGAACGAGCGCTCCAATTAGTCCCACTCCCTCGCTCTTTCCCCACAGCCCTGAAAATTTTTCCCCTTCAAGTATTTATCCAATTCCCTTTTGAAAGTTACCATTGAATCTGTTTCCACCGCCCTTTCAGGCAGCGCGTTCCAGATCACAACAACTCGCTGCGTAACTGTTTTCCTCATCCCGCCTCTGGTTCTTTTGCGAGTTACCTTACACCTGTGTCCTCTGGTTACTGACCCTTCTGCCACTGGAAACATTTTATCTTCCTTTACTCTATCAAAACCCATCACACTTCTATCAACCTTCTCTGCTGTAAGGAGAACAACTCCAGCTTTTCCAATTGCTCCACATAACTGAAGTCTCTCATCCCTGGTACCATTCTTGTAAACCTCCTCTGCGCCCTCTCCAAGGCCTTGACATCTTTCCTAAAGTGCGGCGCCTAGAATTGGACACAATATTCCAGCTGAGGCCTAACCAGTGTTGCAGAACATCCTAAACCATTCTGCCAAGTCACGTCTTACCATCTTTGAACGCCCCAAAACGTGCCTCTTGATCTGAGCCTTTGGTTCCCTCCCCTAACTACTGAACACTGCCCCCCGCCCCCTTCCTTTTGCTTGAGAATGCTCAAGGTGTACAAATTGCTGCTGTTATTACATACTGATGGTGAAAGCCTGTAACAGCCGATGGTGATTTTCGCTCACCTTGTTGACTCTTTGTTACTCGAGAGATTCTAAATTAATTTCCTATTGCAGGTTTTCAGCAGTGGGTTTGAGAGAACATTGATTCTGGAGTTCTCCGAGGACACATTGAACATGCGCCAGTTCGAACAGGTAAATTTGAAATACATCTTCGAAAAACTTTTGCAATACAGAGCTTTCACATTTGACTTCAAGGAGGTGGATTTCTGATTCCCAATTCAAGGTTAGGAATCAGCTCCATTCATTTGCGCTAAACAGGATTATTGATCCGAGTATCTAATTGAGTGAATGAAGCCTGTATCAATGGACCCTCCCAAAAAATAGACACCACAAAAATGGACGCTCATTTAGAGACCTAAATAACTTGCATGGTAAAATATACAAGAGGCACTCTGAACCATGGACTCTCACAATCTACAAACTACAGACAGCCTTCGATGCACCAAGACTGTTTACAACCTAAAGCACTGGACACAGCCTGTTACAAAGCTGCTGTATCTGGAACTTTCACCCAGTCAGGATCCCTGGCGCTTCCCCTTGCAGCTTGTTTTCTTTCTGCCCCCAAATTCTCGTGAGGTCAGTGTATGCCAGTCAGTGCGAGGCAGTAGCGGGTTTTGTGGAAGAAATGGCATTGATGGAATATGGAGCTCTTTACCCAGCGTCCATAGCAAGCAGAGGAACCGCTCCCTGTCTCTGGGATTGAATGTTTACACGGCTTTACCCCAGGGATAGAGCGGTTTCTCTGCCGCTATGGACGCTGGCTAAAGAACTCCCCATTTTACTGAGAGTTTTTACAGTTCATACAATGGCCATTTTGAAAATAAGGGCACCTGCAAAAAAGACAGATGATGCCAGTCCCCAAGGTGTCTGTAATTTACAGGTTTTACTGCACTCTCTTTTGGATTCAGTACCCAACACACCATCGAACCATAGATGTTTACAAGGCACATGATGCCATTCGGCTTATGGAGTCTGTGTCAGCTGTAGTTGATCCACTGAATTGACCTACACTTTGGAAACGTCTGCACTTTTTTTGGCCCAACGTATTTTAAGTGCTTCATTTATTTGACCCAACGATTGACTGGTTGGGCTGTGGTAGAAAGACTCGCTAGAAGCACTTATTTGGATGTATGTCGGCCATTGCTATAGCGACAGCTCATCCAGGTGTTACTTTCAAAGCTTAAGTAAAGAAGGAGAGAGAATAATGGAAGAGACGGAGGGGAGAGAGACAGAAGTAAAGAGAAAGTAAGGAGGAGGGGGAATGAGAGAAGGAAGGAGTGAGGGGGCTGAAGTAATAAGAGGTGGGAAGAGGGGAGATGGAGAGAGGTGGGAAGAGGTGGATAGAGAGGAGGGAGAGAAATTACTGATTGAAATATGTGTAAAGGAACTTGCGATTGTATTTACCTCCAACCAATGGAGGTGAAGGTCGGGAAGCTCCTCTGACCAGTTCCAACTCCGGCGGCGTTGCTTCACCGGAGAGGTGCCGTAAGCGCTGTTTACGCCGTACTTCCGGCAGAGTAACGGCGGCGGAGCGGGAGCAGCTCTGGGGAATTTTCCGGCCGAAGAATTCAAATAATAGGGAATCTGCCCAATGCGGCAGGAAGCAGCGATGCTCGTCATCGAGGTCTGCGCACAATCTTGCTCTCATTTTATACTTTTTAAATGAAAGGAAAATTGAAAGCAATAGTTTTTAAAGTTAACGTTTAAAAAAAAAGTCTAATGCAGTTGGAAAATAGTGGACCCTGAAAATTGGAAACCCCGTGGATAAATATGTTGTTCAGTCGTGGCTTATTGTTTTAAAGCTGTTTCTGCCGAGCTTGCTGCAGTACGTGGAAGAGTGTTTTAAGATCGACGATCTGTCTGCCAGGGAAGAAACTCTGGGACTTTTGGTGAAACTGATTCTGGCCAAAGCTGAGCCTCCGACGATTGGATCGATGGCATTTGAAAAGTATCCTCTCCTCTTCGCAGGACCGGCGCAAGTGTGAGTACAGTGACAACACGGCTTGTGGTGACACGCGCTGTCGTAACAGGGCGAGACTGCCATTTTCCTGCTGCTTATAGAATCATAGAAGGAAGGCCATTCAGCCCATCGTGCCTGTGCCGGCACTTTGAAAGAGCTGACCGATTAGTCCCACTCCCCTGTCTCTTCCCCTATTGCATTGAGAGAGTCTGCCAGTGGTGTCCTAATTGTGCTGTCGACAGGCGATGCGCTGTGTCGGCTGCTTCTGTTGAAATGGAAAGGTATGGTGTGGTAGCCGAATGGTTCTGAGACTGGACTCTCAACGCAGAGGTCGTGAGGTCAAATCCCAAATTGTGAAATTGCATTCAATAAATTTGGTCATTTCCGGCCTGGCTCCAGAAGGAGTAACCACGGAAGCTCCTGGATTGTCGTAAAAACCCAACTGGTTCACTAATGTCGCTCGGGGAAGGGAATCTGCCGTCCTTACCCGGTCTGGCCTACAAGTGACTCCCGTCCCACACTGCGGTTGACTCTTGATGCTGTCTGTTCAGCTGGCAGTAAATGCTGCCGTGGCAGTGTCACCCACATTCCAAGAACAAAAGTACATTTAGTTGAGGTACGAGAGAGGAAGCGGTGGATGACCAATGAGCGTGGAATTTCTCGGACTGCGAGTGTAATCTTCTGTCCGTTAATCAGTTTTCAAGTGAGCCGAGATCAAAGACCTGAGTTGTCCCAGTTACTGTTTGTCTTCAAGTTCCTCCAGCTCGGGCCTCTTGTGCATTCCCTGATTTTAATCGCTCCACCATTGGTGGCCATGCCTTCAGCTGTCTAAGCCCCAAGCTCTGGAATTCCCTCCCTAACCCTCTCTGCCTCTCTCTCCTCCTTTTAACGTGCTCCTTAAACCCTACCTCTTTGACCAAGCTTTTGGTCACCTGCCCTAATATCTCCTTAGGTGGCTCGGTGTCAAATTTTGTCTGATTACGCTCCTGTGAAGCGCCTTGGGACGTTTTATTACGTTACGGATGCTGTATAAATACAAGTTGATGTTGCTGTTACAATGGATATTGAGTGAACGGGAAAAATCAGGTCAGTGGGCAGCTGGCAGCCAGCTCTGGAACCCACGATAGCAGCCTCTGAAATTGTGAGGTAAAAGTTCCACTGCACTGTTACCTGCTGTGTTCCTGGGAGCTGGAGCCCACGGGTATCCATCGATCTTAAAGGTAACAAACAAGCTCGCAGCAGGAGTGCGTAATTCTGCGATACCATCCTGGCATGTGCCAAGGAGTGACACAGTGGAACCTGTACTCTGTTTCACAGACTAAATATTCATAGGGACTTGACACAAGTTTTGAACTGTTAAATAAGAAACTAGATTAACTCTTCCGAAAAGGATTTGCTCTCTGCTCACCGATGATGTTGCAGACTGGGCATTTAAGTGGCAATTGAACTTTAACATAGATAAAAGTGAGGTGATGCACTTTGGTAGGAAAAACAGAAACATCAGCGACACCTTGAGAAACAGATTGGGGTAGAAGAGCAAAGGGATCTAGGGATACAGGTGAAGAAATCATGAAAAGCAGCATCACAGGTCAGCAAAGCAATTAAAAATGCTAACAAAGCACGGATTTATTTCTAGGGGTACAGAATTTAAAAGTAGTGAGGTTATGTTAAACTTGTAGAGGACCCTGGTCAGGCTGCACTTAAAGTCCTGTACACAGTCCTGGTCTCCATACTATAAGAAGGACATAGAAGCACTGGAGAAAGTGTAAAAAAAGATTCACAAGGATGGTACTAGAGCTGAGAGATGACCGCTATCGGGAAAGATTGAACAGGTTGGGTTTTTTTCTTTAGAAAAGAGAAGACTGAGGGGTGACCTGATAGAGGTCTTTAAAATTATGAATGGGTTGGACAGGGTAGATGTGGAGAGAATGTTTCCACTCATCGGAGAATCTAAAACTAGGGGCCATGAATACAAGATAGTTACTAATAAATCCAATAGGGAAATGAGGAGAAATTTCTTTCCCCAGAGAGTGGTGAGAATGTGGAACTCGCTCCCACAGGAAGTGGTGGAGGCGAATAGCAGAGATACTTTCAAAAGGAAATTAGACGAGTACATGAGAGAAAAGGGAATAGAAAGATTTGTTGAAAGGCTGAGATGAGGCAGAGGGAATGGGAGGAGACTCGTGTGGAGCATAAACACCAGCACAGACTGGTTGGGCCCAATGGCCTGTTTCTGTGCTGTATGTTCTATGTAATAAAAAATTATTGATATCAAGTGTAATTTTGAAATGCATAAAGCTTCAGGAAAGCTGGGCATTGGTGTATTTTCACTCAAGTCCTGCGTGCTTATCGAATAAATACTTTTTTATAAACATCTTTCAGTTCTCATTCGAGTGAAGAAATGGATTCAGATGGAGTGGAGAATGGCGGACCAGTCCCTTTGGTTGTAGATTACATACTGTCTTTGCTGCGCCTGCCCGAAGATGGCAGTGTATCGGATCTGGCACATAACTGGGCTGCTCTCGTCATCCTTCCTCATATCAGGTGAGAAAAGACATTTTGGGCTATCGTAGTTTTGCAACCAAAGGGTGGACTTTAATGAATTTGGGCTTCACGCACTCATAATTGTGGTGGCCCGGTGACTGCCCGGTCCAAGTTCCCAATCTGTGATTAGTTAGTTGGACTGTCCTGTTCCTAGTGGCGCATGGGGCACCCATGGAGCTGTCTGTCCAGAGCAAGATATTTGACTCGGTGAAGTGTCTCATCTTGTCTTACATCCAGCGGATTGTGGTTCCCCACAGTTGATTTTTATATTTATAATCTAAATGGTCCTATTTTGAGGGGGTACAAGAACAGAGGGACCTGGGGGTGCATATTCACAAATCTTTGAAGGTGGCAGTGCAAGTTGATCAGGCGGTTAAGAAAGTGTATGGGATACTTGGGCTTTGTAAATGGGGGCGTTGAATACAAAAACAAGGAAGTCATGCTAAACCTTTACAAATCGCTGATTAGGCCTTAACTGGAGTATTGTGTACAATTCTGGGCACCACACTTTCGGAAGGATGTCAAGCCCTTGGGGAGGGTGCAGAAGAGGTTGACCAGGATGATACCAGGGATGAGGGAGTTCAGTTATGTGGAGAGACTGGAGAAGCTGGGATTGTTCTCCTTGGAGCAGAGAAGGTTAAGGGGCGACCTAATAGAGGTATTCCAAATTATGAAGGGTTTTGCTAGAGCAAGTAGGGAGAAACTTTCTTCTGGCAAGTGGGTCGGTAGCCAGAGGTCTCAAGATTTAAAATAATTGGCAAAAGAACTAGAGGGGAATTGAGGAGAAATCTCTTCACACAGGGTTGTTGAGCTCTGGAATGTGCTACCTGAAAGGGTGGTGGAATCAGATTCCATCGGAACTTTCATAGAATCATAGAAGATAGGAGCAGGAGTAGGCCATTCGGCCCCTCTAGCCTGCTCCGCCATTCAATGCGATCATGGCTGAACATCCAAATTCAGTACCCTGTCCCTGCTTTCTCCCCATATCCCTTGATCCCTTTAGCCTTAAGAAATATATCCAACTCCTTCTTGAATATATTTAATGAATTGGCCTCTACTGCCTTCTGTGGCAGAGAATTCCACAGGTTCACCACTCTCTGAGTGAAGAAATTCCTCCTCATTTCTGTCCTAAATGGCTTACCCCTTATCCTTAGACTGTGACCCCTGGTTCTGGACTCCCCGACCATCGGGAACATCCTTCCTGCATCTAGTTTGTCCTGTCCTGTCAGAATTTTATAAGTTTCAATGAGATCCCCTCTCATTCTTCTAAACTCCAGCGAATATAAGTCCAATCGACCCAATCTTTCTTCATACGTCATTCCTGCCATCCCAGGTATCAGCCTTGTGAATCTTCGCTGAACTCCTTCCATGGCAAGAACATCCTTCCTCAGATAAGGCGACCAAAACTGCACACAGTACTCAAGGTGTGGTCTCACCAAGGCCCTGTACAACTGCAGCAAGACATCCTTGTTCCTGTACTCAAACCCTCTCGCTATGAAGGCCAACATACCATTTGCCTTCTTAACCGCCTGCTGCACCTGCATGCTTACCTTCAGCGACTGGTGCACAAGGACACCCAGGTCTCGTTGCACTTCCCCTTCTCCCAATCTATTGCCATTCAGATAATCTGCCTTTCTGTTTTTGACACCAAAGTGGATAATCTCGCATTTATCCACGTTATATTGCATCTGCCACGCTTCTGCCCAATCACCCAACCTGTCCAAATCATCCTGGAGTTTCTCGGCATCCTCCTCGCAGCACACACGCCCACCCAGTTTTGTGTCGTCTGCAAACTTGGAGATATTACATCTAGTTCCCTTGTCTAGATCATTAATATATATTGTGAATAGCTGGGGTCCAAGGACCGATCCCTGCGGTACCCCACTAGTCACTGCCTGCCACTCGGAAAAAGACCCATTTATTGCAACTCTTTGCTTTCTGTTTGCCAGCCAGTTCTCTATCCAAGTCAATACCTTGCCCCCAGTCCCATGTGCCTTAACTTTACACGCTAATCTCTTATGCGGGACCTTATCAAAATCCTTTTGGAAGTCCAAATACACCACATCCACTGGTTCTCCCTTATCTATTTTACCAGTTACATCCTCAAAAAATTCCAATAGATTAGTCAAGCATGATTTACCTTTTGTAAATCCATGTTGACTTTGTCCGATCCTGTCACTGTTTTTCAAGTGCTCAGCTATTACATGTTTTATAATGGACTCTAGCATTTTCCCCACTACCGATGTCAGGCTTACCGGTCTGTAATTTCCCCGCTTTCTCTCTACCACCCTTTTTGAATAGTGGGGTAACATTAGCTACCCTCCAATCCATGGGTACTGTTCCAGATTCCATCGAATGTTGGAAGATGATCAGCAATGCATCTACTATTTCTCGGGCCACTTCCTTAAGTACCCTAGGATGTAAATTATCAGGCCCTGGGGATTTATCGGCCTTCAATCCCTTCAATTTCCCTAACACCATTTCCCTACAAATACTGATTTCTTTCAGTTCCTCCCTTTCATCAGACCCTATGTTCCCCAACATCTCTGGGAGGTTATTTGTGTCCTCCTTTGTGAAGACAGAACCAAAATATGTATTTAATTGGTCTGACATTTCTTTGTTCCCCATTATAAGTTCCCCTGATTCTGACTGCAAGGGACCTATGCTTGATTTCACTAATCTTTTTCTCTTCTCATATCTATAAAAGCTTTTACAGTCAGTTTTTATGTTCCCTGCAAGCTTACTCTCGTATTCTATTTTCCCCTTCTTAATTAATCCCTTTGTCCTCCTTTGTTGAATCTTAAACTGTTCCCAATCCACAGGGTTACTGCTTTTTCTGGCCAATTTATATGTCCTCTCCTTGGATCTTATACTATCCCTAATTTCCCTTGTTAGCCATGGTTGAGTCACCCTTTTTGTTTTATTCTTATGCCAAACTGGGATGAACAAATTCTGTAGTTCGTCCATGCGGTCTTTGAATGTTTGCCATTGCCTCTCCACCGTCAACCCTTTGAGTGACATTCCCCAATCAATCCTACCCAACTCGCACCTCATACCATCGTAGTTTCCTTTATTTAAATTCAGGACCCTAGTCTCTGAGTCAACTACTTCACTCTCCATCCTAATGAAGAATTCTATCATATTATGATCGCTCCGACCAAGGGGCCTCGCACAACAAGATTGCTAATTAATCCTTTCTCATTGCATAATACCCAGTCTAAGATGGCCTGATCTCTAGTTGGTTCCTCGACATATTGGTCCAGGAAACCATCCCGTAAACACTCCAGGAATTCCTCCTCCATAGTATTGTTACTAATTTGGTTAGCCCATTCTATATGTAGATTAAAGTCACCCGTGATGACTGCTGTGCCCTTATTGCACGCTTCTCTAATTTCCCTTTTAATGCCATCCCCAACCTCCGCATTACTGTTTGGAGGTCTATATATCACTCCCTCTAACGTTTTCTGCCCCTTGTTATTTCTCAGTTCAACCCATACAGATTCCACATCATCAGAGCTAATATCCTTCCTTTCAATTGTGTTAATCCCCTCTTTAACCAGCAATGCTACCCCACCTCCCTTTCCTTTTTTTCTATCTTTCCTGAATATTGAGTACCCAAAGGGCAATTGGACATGTACTTGAAGAGAATTAATTTGCAGGGTAATGAGGAGAAAGTTGGGTGGTGGGACTAAATTAGACAGCTCTTTCAAAGCGTCGACACAGGCACGATGGGCCGATTGGCCTCTTTGTATACTGTAAGATCCTATGACCTGTTGGTCTGTAACAGGCTCAGCTTGTCTCTGGGTTGTGTCCGTAATGGAAAGCATTGTTACGTGGACAGGTTATTAGCCTGACTCACAGCTCCCTACCAGGGGGACTACCGTTAGTCTGGCTCTGACCTTTCGACCTGTCTGCCAATTGGGAGTTATACTCCCGGCAGCGTAGCTCTCGGGGTCATAGGAGCACGCGAGGCCCTCCCACCAGGTCAAGGTGCAGTCCCCAGGGAAGGCCATAAGTGTTCTCAGAAACTGAACGACCGGTTAACTGGCCAGTCCAGTTGCGATGAGCTGGCTGCACCTTGCACCATTCTCTTTCAGCATCTCTGCATTTCCCCAGTTTTGTTCTTTTGCTTCATATATCTAGTCTTATTTTTAATAACGTGCATCATTCCAATTTTTCATGCAGGCCAATGGAAGCAGAAAAAGCGATGGCCCCGGTTCAATCGCTTCTTGATTGGCTGCTGACTGCTCTTGAAGATAGTGACTCCATTAATGAAGGTCAGTTTGCTGTTGCAGGGGAAGGCAGGTCTAGGGGGGTCATTTTATACACACTATATACTCACCCATTTCCTTTCAAAAGTACTTCATGGCTGTAAAGCACTTTGGGAAGTTCTGAGGTTGTGAAAGGCGCTATAGAAATGCAAGTCATCGCTCTCTTTTTCTCTTTCTTTCTCTCACACTCTTTGGCTCTCTGGCGCTTGCGTTTTCTCTCTTTTTCTTCTTCTGTCTCCCGCGTGCTTTCCCTCTTTCCTCCGTCTCCCTTACGTTTTCTCTCTCCTCTGTCTTTCTCATGCTCTCTTTCTCTCCTCTGTCTCTCTCGTGCGCTTTCTCTCCTCTGTCTCGTGCGCTCTCTTTCCTCTGTCTCTCGTGCGCTCTCTTTCCTCTGTCTCTCTCACGTGCTCTCTTTCTCTCCTCTGTCTCTCTCGTGCGCTCTCTTTCCTCTGTCTCTCTCACGTGCTCTCTTTCCTCTGTCTCTCTCGTGCGCTCTCTTTCTCTCCTCTGTCTTTCCTCTGTCTCTCTCGCGTGCTCTCTTTCCTCTGTCTCTCTCGCGTGCTCTCTTTCCTCTGTCTCTCTCGTGCGCTCTCTTTCCTCTGTCTCTCTCGTGCGCTCTCTTTCCTCTGTCTCTCTCGTGCGCTCTCTTTCTCTCCTCTGTCTCTCTCGCGTGCTCTCTTTCCTCTGTCTCTCTCGCGTGCTCTCTTTCCTCTGTCTCTCTCGTGCTCTCTTTCTCTCCTCTGTCTCTCTCGTGCGCTCTCTCTCCTCTGTCTCTCTCGTGCGCTCTCTCTTCTCTGTCTCTCTCGTGCGCTCTCTCTCCTCTGTCTCTCTCGTGCGCTCTCTCTTCTCTGTCTCTCTCGTGCGCTCTCTTTCCTCTGTCTCTCTCGTGCGCTCTCTTTCCTCTGACTCTCTCGCGTGCTCTCTTTCCTCTGTCTCTCTCGTGCGCTCTCTTTTTCTCCTATCTCTCGCACGCTCTCTTACTCTCCTCTGTCTCTCACGTGCTCTCGGGCTCTCTCGTGCGCTCTGTCTCTCACGCACTCTCGGGCTCTCTCGTGCGCACGGTAGAACCTGATGTTGACGTTCTAATTCACCCAAAGAATGATCAGCACTTGAGTAGCGTATTGGAGGCAGAAACCTACAGTCATATCAGAAACTGTTGGATGCTGCGATGGAAGACTTGTAGGCTCTCTCTGGATGGATGCGCTAAGGTGGGCCCAATGGCCTTGCTCATCTGTATCTATCTTGTGATCTGGACAAGCCTAACTCTTTGGGTAAGGATGTCATTATTTCTGGATTGGGTTGTCCATGACTCTGGCTTTGCTTGTTTTGATAGGATGGATGCATGTCGCCTGTCAAGCAGTCAGCACCCTTCTGAGTCTAACAGAGTCTTCGGAAATTCTCAACTTTCTGCCTGTAGAACGTGTAAAGAATTTGCTGAAGTAAGTATAGCTACTCATGGCTGGGAAACCTTACACTGGCTGTAGGCCCATGAATTGCGTTTTGTGATTGAGAATTATGGAGCACGTTAGCAAAGTGGTTAGTGAGAACATGTAGTAACTGGTGTTACCGTATCCAGGCCTCTGCTGTTGGGAGGTGACTGGAGTATTTGTGCAACTTGATTCTTTTAAAAAAATGTATTTGCTCACGGGATGTGGATGTCACTGGCAAGGCCAGCACTTATTGCCCATCCCTAATTGCCCTCGAGAAGGTGGTGGTGAGCCGCCGCCTTGAACTGCTGCAGTCCGTGTGGCGAAGGTGCTCCCACAGAGCTGACTTTGTCGGAGCGGTTTGGTACAACTGAGTGGCTTGTTAGGCCATTTCTGAGGGCAATTAAGAGTCAACCACATTGCTGTGGATCTGGAGTCACATATAGGCCAGACCGGGTAAGGACGGCAGATTTCCTTCCCTAAAGGACATTAGTGAACCAGATGGGTTTTTACAACAATCCGGTAGCTTCATGGTCACCATTACTGATACTTTTTTATTCCAGATTTATTTAATTAACTGAATTTAAATTCCCCAGCTGCCGTGGTGGGATTTGAACTCTGTCTCCGGATCATTAGCTCGGGCCTCTGGAATACTAGTCCAGTAACAACCACTATGTTACCGTTCCTATTACAGGCAAGCAAAATACTAATGAAGTGTCGGAACTGTACATTACAGCCCAGTAATGAAGTGTCGGAGCTGTACATTACAGCCCAGTAATGAAGTGTCGGAGCTGTACATTACAGCCCAGTAATGAAGTGTCGGAGCTGTACATTACAGCCCAGTAATGAAGTGTCGGAGCTGTACATTACAGCCCAGTAATGAAGTGTCGGAGCTGTACATTACAGGCCGGTAATGAAGTGTCGGAGCTGTACATTACAGCCCAGTAATGAAGTGTCGGAGCTGTACATTACAGCCCAGTAATGAAGTGTCGGAGCTGTACATTACAGCCCGGTAATGAAGTGTCGGAGCTGTACATTACAGCCCAGTAATGAAGTGTTGGAGCTGTACATTACACGCCTGTAATGAAGTGTCGGAGCTGTACATTAGAGTGAGCTGCACATTGTGGCGGGACAATGCGTTGAGGTTTTTTCGTAAAAATACGATGCTTTTAAAGCTGTCACCGAATGGAATTGTTGTATCTACTGCGCACCGTTTTATATCGATATCATTTTCATAATTCATTTTCTCAGAAACTCAGCGGCTAACGCCTCAGCTCTACTGCTGGGTGACCTGTACTACACTCGGTTAAGTTTATGTGGCTGTAAAGACTTAGTCTCGCAAGACACGCTGCTGGACCTGTTCGAGCAATTATGGCCAAATCTTTCAACAAGCATTTCGAAGGTAAATTAAAGCAAAATATTGTTTTGAAGTTTCAATATTGTAGTATGACTGTCCATGAAATATTAATAATGTTAGAATCTGCTTTGTCCTTGACATCTTGTGGTTTTTGTATTAATATATTTAAAGTAATAGATTAAAGAAAGAACTTGCAATTATATAGCGCATCCTCAGGATGTCCCAAAGTGCCTCCCAGCCAGTGAATTGGTTTGAAGTGCAGTCACTGTTAATGTGTGTAGATAATATTCACACAGTTTTGTTCCACAAATATTAATTCGACAAATGACTAGTTTAATCTCTTTTAGTGTTTTTTTGGTTGAAGTGCAGTCACTGTTGTAATGTAGGAAACCTGGCAGCCAATTTACGCACAGCAAGCTCCCACAAACAGCAATGTGATAATGACCAGATCATCTGTTTTTTAGTGATGTTGAATAAGGAGATAAATATTGGCCATGACACCAGGGAGAACTCCCGTGCTCTTCTTCAAAATAGTACTGCCCCTCCGACAGTACTGCACTCCCTCAGTACTGCCCCTCCGACAGTGCAGCGCTCCCTCAGTACTGCCCCTCCGACAATGCAGCACTCCCTCAGTACTGCCCCTCTGACAGTGCAGCGCTCCCTCAGTACTGCTCCTCCGACTGTGCAGCGCTCCCTCAGTACTGCTCCTCCGACAGTGCAGCACTCCCTCAGTACTGTCCCTCCGACAGTGCAGCACTCCCTCAGTACTGCCTCTCCGACAGTGCAGCACTCCCTCAGTACTGCCCCTCCGACAGTGCGGCGCTCCCTCAGTACTGCCCCTCCGACAGTGCGGCACTCCCTCAGGACTGCTCTGAGAGTGTCTGGCTGGATTAATCCTGAGGTTCACCCGATATTTTCCATCAACAATGTCACAGGGATAAAGAAATCGTAACCCATTTTTCTGTTGTGTTAGAATAATGCGCTGTCACTCATCCTTGATTTGGGGAAAATTTTTAAAGGTTTTATCAATCGCAGAAATTTTACCACATGTTCATTGCCATTTTGTCTTTGCTGAAAAATTTTCATTTTAAAATGAAATTGCATTTTTCAAACCTGCTCCTCCAATTTGACCACGATCTAAATTTGTTTAAAAAAAAAAAAATTTAATCTGCGATGCGAGTGGCGCTAACATGGCCCCATTTATTGCCCATCCCTAATTGCCCTTGAGAAGGTGGTGGTGAACCGCCTTCTTGAACCGTTGCAGTCCATGTGGTGAAGGTACTCCCACAGTGCTGTTAGGGAGGGACTTCCAGGATCTTGACCCAGCGATGCTGAAGGAACGGCCGATATATGTCCAAGTCAGGATGGTGTGTGACTTGGAGGGGATCTTGGCGGTGACAGGTGTTCCCACCACATTGCTGCTCTTGTCCCTCTCGGTGGTAGAGGTTGCAGGGAGGGGGGGGTGCTGTTGAAATTAACCTTGACGAGTTGTTTGGATAGCAACTTGGAGGTGATGGTCTTGTTGAGGACAACATACTCAAGTTGTGCCTGTCATTATAAGTAGAGTTCTGTATGAGATTTATTGAGCAGCACGAGCTGAGAATTCTATAGATGCAGTTACTGGTGAATATCGTGGTTTTAAACACTTTGTAGTTATTTTATGGTTGACCATCCAAAGTCTTTGCATCAGTGCAAGAAGATTTAAGTGGTTCAGTGTAACTGTACATAAAACTGTATAAGCATGTGCTTTTAAACAAATCAAATCAGGCAAACTTGGAATAATTTGTTCTGGACTTATCAACAATTCTTGTTCCGCATGTAAGAATTTCTTTGATTTGTGTATGAACGGATTCATCGATACCTGCTCTGTATTTCAGTTACTGTGCATCACCTGTCCACTCTCTTTCTATAAACTTTGCCTTTCTGTGTATTAGGTGCGGCTACTTACGCTGAGGATCATGAATCATTTTGAAGTGCAGCTACCAAAAAGAGTAGAGGTATGAAATTTCCTGTGTTTACCTTGTAAAAGAAACCGAAATAACTATACTAATAGAATTACATAAAATGTACAGCACAGAAACAGGCCATTCAGCCCAACTGGTCCACATGAGCCTCCTCTCACCCCCCCCCCCCTGCCCCGCCCCCCATCTCACCCTATCAACATAACCTTCTATTCCTTTCTCCCTCATGTGTTTATCTAGCTTTTCCTTACATGCATCTATGATATTCGCCTCAACCACTCCCTGTGGTAGCGAGTTCCACATTCTCACCACTCTCTGAGTAAAGAAGTTTCTCCTGAATTCTCTATTGGATTTATTGGTGGCTATCTTATATTTATGCCCAGTAGTAATACATCAGTACTCAGGAAAAGTATTGGACATCAGAAATCTGTTTTAGCATCGATACAGTGCCTTTAGCACAGTACATGGTGATTCACGGAGACTAGAATGGGTGCCGAGTGTTAGTGAGGAGCAGGGCTGAAGAGATGGGCTTTTGAAAATGGCGAGATTGATGGAAAGGTGGAGTACAGACTTAATTCAGTCCCCATTTTAAAGTCGTACATTCTGTCCTTATTCTTGTGTCCACATTTACAATGGAAACTGTCGATGTAAACATGTCATGCTGTAATTGCACCCTCACACCAGAGGTGGCACTGCAGATTGGCAGCTGTAATTGCAGCGTGACTCGTTTACATACAGTTTCCATTATAATTGTGGACATGTCAATTTTCTTCCATTATAAATTCCTAACATTTGTCAGACATTAGACTTTGGAACAGTTTAATCACAGATAATTACCATCAAGCTACAAACTTTTCCTTGTTTGTTTATATGTCTAAAGGATGACAGTGATGAAGATCTTCAGTCTGTGTTTGCCATCTTACTCCAAGCTGAACTCGTCCCTGCAACTGTTCACGACTACAGAGAGAAATTATTGCACCTGAGGAAGCTAAGACATGATCTGGTACAGCCGTGTGTCCCTGAAGGACCGTATTATGAGGTAGGGAGTGGGGCGGTTCTTTTATACTTCATTGTTAGCAAGGGATGAAAACCAGTGTACTAAAATGCAGCGATGTACAAAGCATGGTATGTTTGTATTGCCTGAAATAATATTGGCATCTGCTTTAGTTAATGTATGAGGCTCATTGTGTGCTGATCTTTGAACAGGTTTAATTGGAAACAGAGGAGATGCAGAGCAGTGCTGCAACATCTGGAAAGAGAAAAGACAGGCTGACGTTTTGAGTCTGGAATTGCTGAAGGATTATACCTGACACGTTAACCTGTCTTTTCTCTTTACAGGTATTGCCTTGACCTACTGTGCATTTTCTGTTTGTATTTCAGATTTCCGGCACGTGCTGCTTTCTTTTTATTTAGTTTTGGGTAGTTGAGAGTTCTATCTTAACAATGTGCTAATCTCAGTTTTGTGATATCGAGATCGTAACTCAACGTAGAGTTAAAACAAATAAAAACAAAGTGCTGGAAACACTCAGCAGGTCAGGCAGCACGTGTGGAGAGAGAAACCGAGTTAATGCTTCAGGTCGATGACCTTTCGTCAGAACGGAAGGTTATCGACCTGGAATGTTAACGTTCTGCCGATAGGTCACTGACCAACGTCCCCCGTAAGCTGCACTGCCTCCTGTGCGGCCTGCCTCCCCCAATGTGCGGCAAATTCAAATGCGCGGTATCTACGTTGGTGAGCGGTCTGCGCGGGAACTTGCAGATGACTGCGCAGCTCAGTGAGAACATTGAGACTGACCTGAAACGTTAACTCTGTTTCTCTCTCCACAGATGCTGCCTGACCTGCTGAGTGTCTCCAGCATTTTCTGTTTTTATTTCAGATTTCCAGCCTCCGCAGTATCTTGCCTTTTGTTGTAGAGTTTAAACAGTTTACTCCTTTAGTTAAATGCCAGGTTGATTGATGCTTGTCCCCAATCTGTATTTAATGGGTATTTTCGAGGTGCTTATGGCTACACTGATTGTTGAGTGCTCTGTTTACAGTTTTGTGCTACTTTTTCCAGGTTCCTCTTCAATATTTGATAGGAATGCTTTATATAAACTTCAGCGCGCTCTGGGACCCAGTGGTAGAGCTTATTGTGTAAGTATGCTGTGAGTTAGGATGCACGCGATTGAATATCGATGCTGCTTAAACCCCCTAATATAATAGAAATAAAACGGAAAAGTGGTTAATCTCAAAGGCTGTGTATTTAGTAAAAAAATAAAGTTTGTATCCCGTCGTCAATGCTAATAATTAATGGGAACTAAAAAAAAAAATAGGAATTTAAAAATAAACACTTATTTTTGCAGCTAACAGATATGGGAGGATAATAATGTGTTCAACGTTCCTTCTAATCTGCGGGGCCACGCAGGAACAGCAGGGACCGGCTTTTCCAATGTTAAATTTGGCGCATGTGCAAAACTCTGACTGGGCCGCGCAGGCGGCGCCCCCCAAAAAAAATTAGGGGGAACATTGGACGTGTCACTTGAAAGTTAATACATTTTGTTCAGTTTCTGTTTTATCCAAATCCATGTTGTGCCCATATATGTTGCTTTAAAAATAAAAGTGAATTCGATCTGGAATATCAAGTTTGATCCACTAAATTTGAACCACTTAATAATGAATACTTTTAACAGGATGTCGGTATAACCTAGTGTGTTATACTTGAATTTTAGATAACATAAATTAATTGAAATTTTTAAATATTTTGTACTATTTTCTTTCCTCTTCCAGTTCTCATGCATATGGAATGGAAAATAAAGCATTCTGGCATGTTTATTACCAGCATTTGGACCAGGCAGCTCTTTTTACAGGTAAACAATTTCTTTATTGTTTTAAATATATAAATTGATCTCCCGAGACACTGCTCAGAGAAGTGGGATGACGGTATTTTGTAAGGAGAACATCACACCATAGAAAGACAGACTTGCATTTCTATAGCGCCTTTCACGACCTCAGGATGTCCCAAAGCGCTTTATAGCCAATGAAGTTCTTTTTGAAGTGTAGTCACTGTTGTAATGTAGGAAACGCGACAGCTAATTGCGCACAGCAAGCTCCCACAATAATGATCAGATCATCTGTTTCATGTGTTGGTTGAGGGATAAATATTGGCCAGGACACCGGGGAGAACTTCCCTGCTCTTCTTCAAAATAGTGCCGTAGGATCTTTTACGTCTACCTGAGAGAGCAGACGGGGCATCGGTTTAACGTCTCATCCGAAAGACAGTGCAGCACTCCCTCAGTACTGCACTGGAGTGTCCGCCTAGATTTTTGTGCTCAAGTCTCTGGAGTGGGACTTGAACCCACGACCTTCTGACTCGGAGGCGAGAGTGCTGCCCACTGAGCCACAGCTGACACTCTGGGTGCAAGACCACATCTAACTCCCTGCCTGTGTAATCTATCGGGTTATTTATATATCTAGCTATAAAGTGAAGCATTTGTAGCACAATTTCTATCCAGTGAAGCTATCTATAAATATTCATAACTTTTGAATCCATAACTTTCCTAAAGTTCTTTTAAATATGAATTGTTGGTTCTGTGTTGGATCTTCAGCATTCAAATATAAATGATTTATATTCGTGTTTAACATAAACTACGTTGCTTGTTTTCCTTTAAACAGAGAAAGAATTAAAATATGAATTGGGAGAGGAACAGGATAAGGTCACGCCGAGTACGGAGTGTTTTCCGACAGGTAGTGTGGGTGGATTGTACCAAGATCAACTCAACTTGGCAACCAAACCCAGTGAGAGAACGGATCGCACCAACTTCCGGTTTCTGCTTTGGAAAGCAATGGCTGGCTTTCCTGACCGAGTGGAACCTCGCTCAAAGGAGCTCTCGCCTCTGCTTCTAAGGTTTATTAAGTAAGTTAAGATAAGTGTCCCACCTCCTGACTCCCCAAAGCCTTTCCACCATCTACAAGGCACAAGTCAGGAGTGTGATGGAATACTCTCCACTTGCCTGGATGAGTGCAGCTCCAACAACACTCAAGAAGCTCGACACCATCCAGGACAAAGCAGCCCGCGTGATTGGCACCCCATCCACCACCTTAAACATTCTCTCCCTCCACCACCGGCGCACCGTGGCTGCAGTGTGTGCCATCTACAAGATGCACTGCAGCAACTCGCCAAGGCTTCTTCGGCAGCACCTCCCAAACCCGCGACCTCTTCCACCTAGAAGGACAAGGGCAGCAGGCGCATGGAACACCACCACCTCCAAGTACCCCTCCAAGTTACACACCATCCTGACTTAGAAGTATATCGGCTGTTCCTTCATCGTCACTGGGTCAGAATCCTGGAACTACCTCCCTAACAGCGCTGTGGGAGTACCCTCACCACACGGACTGCAGCGGTTCAAGGTGGTGGCTCACCACCACCTTCTCGAGGGTAATTAGGGATGGGCAATAAATGCTGGCTTTGCCAGCGACACCCACATCCCATAACTGAATAAAAAAAAAAAAAAACTAGCATCAAAAGTTTGGTTTACACATCTTTATGCAATTGGCATAGTCCCAGTCAATGTTCCCATTAATTTTGTTTGGGTGCGTGGCCCCTTTAACAGGCTGTGTGGCCCATTCAAATGCGCGTTTTTTCCATTCAAAAGCCGGTGACCAGCCTGCGCGGGACCTCCAGACCGCTGCGCAGCTTACCGTGAACATTGGTCCCAGGAGGATTGTCCTTTGAATGACATTAAGAGAATTATGAACAGTGCGGTCCATTTGTAGATGTGGACAATGTGCGCAGAGTAGGGTAGACTAATGTCCAGAGGTTGAGAGTTCAATCCCATCATGGAAGGTTGTGAACCTGAATTCAAAAAATCTAGTAATTTGTGGGCCAGATTGTCGTAAAATCCCAACTGGTTCACTGATATCCTGCATGGAAGGGAATCTGCAGCCCTTACCTGGTCTGGGCTATATGTGGCTCCAGTCTCCCGCTACATGGTAGACTCCTAATGCCCTCAGGCAAGTAGGGATGGACAGTAAATGCTGTCTTGTTCGTGTCACCCACATCCCGAGGACGAACAATAGTTAATGTTAGCAATGTTGTGCATTCTTTTCTTTGGTTATAAACAAAACACAGAGCAAGATTACTAGTTTAAGATTTGGCATTAGTTTACAGCAGTATAGTCCACTAGAAACCACTGACTATCCACAGGTGGGGCTGTGGTGACACCGTTTTAACCACGTGCACTGACTTTAGTAGAAAACGCCTCTCACAATCCAGGTAAATGTACTTCACACGTGTGTATTTACTGAACAAACATCTCCCACTGTTCAGTAACCAGGGAAGTAAAGCACTCACAACGATCAATAAACACTCGCACACTTTGCTTTCCATCTCCCCATTTTACCAACAAACAATAAAAAGGTTAAAGTTCACGCACACGCTGTGCGTATACGAGTATTGAGATCACATGACCAGCGACTGTGTCGATTACTCATTTCTTATTTACTAATCAGAAATGCAATTAGCCACAATAAGCCTATTCTGGACTCCACAATTAGCCACATCTGGATTCCCAATTAGTCACATCTGGATTCCCAATTAGCCAGATGTGGCTAGTGACGGACAACACTGATTTTGAAGGAAGATGTAATTGGCCCACTGGCGAGTGACCTGTGTCTCTGATTCATTTAGCAATGAGTATTACCCAGCGGATTTGCTGGTCGCTCCTACTGAGGACATCAGGAAGAAGCAACGCACTAATGAGAAGGTGACAACCACCGAACCGGAGGCTGGGGACGTTACGGTTGACGAAGAGGTAACCGCTCCTGAAGAACCAAAGTTTGCTGCGGAGAAGAAGCCCAGGAGAGCGGCTGTAAAGTAAGTACGATGAGTAAGACTTGCAACCTCCCTCAACTTGAGCTCATCCAAATCTCTGCTGCCCGTGTCCTAACTCGCACCAAGTCCCGTTCACCCATTACCCCTGTGCTCGCTGGCCTACATTGGCTCCCGGTCCAGCGACGCCTCTATTAAAATCCTCGTCCTCATGTTCAAATCCCTCTATGGCCTCGCCCCTCCCTATCTCTGTAATCTCCTCCAGCCCTACAACCCTCCCGAAACCTCTGCACTCTTCCAATTCTAGCCTCTTGTGCATCCCCAATTTTCATCGCTCCACCACTGGCTGCGAAGGCCCTAAGCTCTGGAATTCCCTCCCTAAATCTCTCCGCCTTTCTTACCTCTCCCTCCTCCTTTAAGACGCTCCTTAAAACCTACCTCTTTGACCAAGACTTTGGTTGCTTGGCCTTGTATCTCCTCATCTGGCTCACCGTTAAAATTTTGTTTGTTAATCGCTCCTGTGAAGCGTCTTGGGATGTTTTGCTATGTTAAAGGCGCTATATAAATGCAAGTTGTTGTTGTAATAGTACTTCTGTAAACTAGTCTTCATACTTAGAAAGAACCTGCATTTATGAAGCACCTTTTAGGTCCTGGTCATCCTAAAAATGCTTCACAGCAAATGAATTATTTTTGAAGTGCAGTCAGTGTTACATAGGCAAATAGAGCAGCCAATTTGTGTGCAGCAAGATCCCAATAAGATGGTTGACTGAGTAATCTATTTTGGTGGTGTAGGTTGAGGGCTAACACTGAAGAGGTACTGTGAATGAACTGTTAAAGATACTAAACCCAAATAAACTATAGAAAGACTACCAAATACAGTATCTAATGGTAATGTAGTAAGAGGCGGATAGTAACAGGCTTCAGCAGGACACAGACAGACTGGTGAAATGGGCAGACACACGGCAGATGAAATTTAATGCAGGGAAGTGTGAAGTGATATATTTTGGTAGGAAGAATGAGGAGAGGCAATGTCAACTAAATGGTACAATTTTAAAGGGGGTGCAGGAACAGAGGCCTGGGGGTGAACGTACACAAATCTTTGAAGGTGGCAGGACAAGTTGAGAAGGCTGTTAAAAAGCATACGGGATCCTTGGCTTCATAAATAGAGGCATAGAGTACAAAAGCAATGAAGTTATGCTAAACATTTATAAAACACTGATGAGGCCCCAGTTGGAGTATTGTGTCCAATTCTGGGCACCATGCATTAGGAAGGATGTCAAGGCCTTGGAGAGGGTGCAGAGGAGATTGACCAGAATGGTCCCAGGGATGAGGGACTTCAGTTACATGGAGAGACTGGAGAAGCTGGGATTGTTCTCCTTAGAGCAGAGAAGGTTCAGATGAAATTTAATAGAGGTGTTCAAAATCATAAATGCTTTTGATAAAGTAAATGAGGGGAAACTGTTTCCACTGGCAGAAGGGTCGGTAACCAGAGGACACAGATTTAAGGTGATTGGCAAAAGAACTAGAGGTAACATGAGAATTTTATTTTACGCAGCGAGTTGTTGTGATCTGGAATGCACTGCCTGAAAGGGCGGTGGAAGCAGATTCAATAGTAACTTTCAAAAGGGAATTGGATAAATACTTGAAGGGAAAATATTTCCAGGGCTGTGGGGAAAGAGCAGGGGAGTGGGACTAATTGGAGAGCTCTTTCAAAGAGCCGGCACAGGCACGATGGGCCGAAGGTCCTCCTGTGCTGTATCATTCTCTGAATACGTCATTGTGTTGGAAAATTGTGGGCAAGTAAATCTAGTTGGGAAACTTAGCTGAAAGGCAAATGGAGGCTGTCAGTGTTGTCGCTGGAATACTTCTCTGCTTGTGATTTCCACTTCAAGAAAAATATTCAGCAGTTTTGGCACTTGTTCTAATTGCACCATTTGCTGTTCTGCTAACAGTCCCATTCGAGGCAGACAGCCCCTCGAAAACATCTCTCGGAAATTACATTGATGTTAAGTACCACTCGAGTATATCGCTTCTTGTAATTCCGGGGTTTAAAAATAAACTTGCCCGCTAGATTTTATTGCGCTGTTCGGAACACGAGATTTGATCCAAGTCACTGAGCAAGGGCAGTTAGCAGCGAGGTTTTGGTGGTCTTAACAGTGTAAAGGTTAAATGACACTTAAACATTAAAATATCAGCGGCAGCATGTTAATGAGCCATCCTACTGCCACTTAGTCACGGATGATGCCTTCCCTGTGCTGAATCATCAAAACCAGTTCCAGTCCTGGATGAATTGTTCTTTATCCTGGGTTATCACTTGCAGTCGGCTGACACAGGAACATTTGAATTAGGCTTGTAAATGTGGGTGAATTCCAAATCTCTGCAGTTAGGAAGATGGGAATTGTTGGACGAAAAAAGACCCAGATTCATCTGTGAATCATTGGAATTCTCTGCCCCAGCAGGCTGTGCATGTTCAGTCGTTGAGTATATTCAAGGTTAAGAACGATAGATATTTGCACTCTAGGGGAATCAAGGGATATGGGGATCGGGCGGGAAAGTGGAGTTGAGGTTGATGATCAGCCATGATCTTATTGAATGGCGGAGCAGGCTCGAGGGGCCGAATGACCGACTCCTGCTCCTATTTCTTATGTTATGTTTTTATCTAGTTCACCTTGTACCATTGTAGTCACACGATCCAATGATAATAGAGTTGTTGACTAATCACAGCGATCAATCTCTATCAATGAGTCTACAACAGACCCAGACATGAGGTGAGGAAAACCCCCAGTGGTGGAGAGCTTTGGGAACCAGAGGTCCAAAGTCACCTGTTCCTCCCGAGCACGCTGCACTCACCCCACGTCATGTCTCCAATTACTCCAGTACTGGACCCCAAAATGTTACTACCTGAAAGAAATCTCTCTCATTTGGATTTGAATGAATCAATACTAACTGCTTCCACTGTCTCCCCAGGGAGCCTGTTCCATAGATTGACCACTCGCTCACTGAAATATTAGTTTTCAATTTACCCCCTTCTAGCTTTTCCCAGAACCAGGGGAGGGTTGTCTCCCAGGACTTAGGCCATACAATTATTTGTTAGAGTAATCATTTTGTTGGTTTGGATACATTTTTCTACCCAATCAGAGCTGGAAATGGAAACGAGAAGCACCTATTGGCTGTAGCAATGAGCCAGACACCTGCCCAATATAGGGAACTCTACCAGGACTGATGAGAATCTTAATGTTATAAATAGGGTCAATTCTGTGATCACCACAGGGGGCATGGCTTAACAGGAGCACAGGAGATGGGGGCTAAAGCACCATGTTGCTGAATCTCTGAGCAACATTTCCAATGAGTGAGATTCTTCCTCTGAGCACAGACGCTGATTAAACTCCTTTTTTCAAGCATGTCTGCCTGGATGATAGAGGTCTTTAAAATTATGAAAGGGTTTGATAGGGTAGATGTAGAGAAGGTGTTTCCACTTGTGGAGAAGACCAAAACTAGGGGCCAGAAACAATGTTCCTTCTAAATTTTTGGGGGGTGTGTGGCCCCTTTAAGGGGCTGCTTGGCCCATTCAAATTTCCACGTGTGCGTGGTTTTTCCATTGTGAAGCCGGCAAGCGGCCTGCGCGGGATCTCCAGAGCGCTGTGCAGATTAACGGGAACATTGGCCATAAATATAAGATGGTCACTAATAAATTCAAAAAGGAAATCAAGAGAAACTTCTTTACCCAGAGAGTGGTGAGAATGTGGAACTCACTACCACAGGGAGTGGTTGAGGTGAATAGCGCAGATGCATTTAAGGGGAAGCTAGATAAACACATGAGGGAGAAAGGAATAGAAGGATATGTTAGGATGAGATGAAGAGGGGTGGGAGGAAGCTTATGTGGAGCATAAACACCGGCACAGACCAGTTGGGCCGAATGGCCGGTTTCTGTGCTGTAAATTCTATGCAATTCTATGGATATAAATTAAAAAAATTAAAAAATGATAATGCTTTATTTGTTCAGCCTCCACAGAATAATATATAGACTGTCAACCAAGTGAGTTGTCACTAGTTGGATCCACTCTGAGGGTGCCTTTACACTGCAGCTGCATGTCTGACCCTGGTACTTATTTGAGTTTCAACCAGGCAATGCTCTGTCTTCGCTCAATGTGAACCTGGATTCTGCTGCTCGGGAAAGAGCTCCTAGCCACTTGTCCCAGCAGCTGACTGTTAAAGGTTTAGACAGTGGGTTGGCTGCAGTGCCCACGCTCTCGAAACATTTTAGTTAGTTGTAGGTAGGTGTGGAAAGAATGCAGGAGTTCCAAGGAAGCCGCTTGGCACTTTGTACACTCAGTTTGACAAGACAGTGTCCAACAGAGAGCTCGGTGGGAGTTTGACTCCAGAGTCAGGTTGGGCACTGACTCAAGACTTGGGTTACAATTTGATATCAGTGTGAAACGGAAGCTACTTTGCGTCAATGTTAAAAGTAAGAAGAGCAGGGAGTGCTCCCCGGTGTCCTGGGCCAAGATTTATCCATAAACCAGCACCTAAAAAACAGATCATCTGGTCCTTTATCTCATTACTGTTTGTGGGAGCTTGCTGTGCACAAATTGGCTGCGGCGTTTCCTACATTACAACAGTGACTACACTCCAAAAGTACTTCATTGGCTGTAAAGCGCTTGGGATGTCCTGAGGCCGTGAATGGTGCTAAAAAAATACAAGTTCTTTCTTTATGTAAGGGTAGATTTTATGATACTCTGTCGGCAGTAGATGCAGGGTTTAAAATCGGGATCATTTTCCGATGAGGCTTTTCGGGGAGAAGGTAGACCGAGGCCGTGCTGCAGCCACGCACATGTCTCGTTTAACGGGAGTGTTTGTCCAGCTTGGTATCATTCCGAAATTCATGCCTGCGGGTTAATTGCTTGAAAACAGTGCCTGAGAATCCCCTGGAACAGGCTGACGGGGTCTCGGTTTAATGTCTCATCCAAAGGACGGCACCTCTGGCAATGCAGCACTCCCTCAGTGTTACGCTGGAGTGTCGGCCTAGATAATGTGCTCACCTTTCGGAGCGGGGCTTGAACCTGCAACTTTGTGACCGAGGCGAGAGTGCCACTGACTGAGCCAAGCTGCCCCATAGAGGCGCAGTTTGACGTGTAAAAGGACTGTTTCGTGAACCGAAAGGTGATGTGCTGAAACATTTGGATCCTTCACGGTGTCACTCCAGAGACCCAGCGCCCTTGCTGTTTTGGCAGTGAAATGCAAGTTATACTTCGAGATAATCCAGCCCTCCGCTCCTTCAGAGAGTTTGATTGTGAATTATCCTTGGCTTTACTCATGTTTTGCAAATTTTAACCCGATTTATGTTGTTACAGGCAACTGATTGCTCACCTGAAAGTTTTCTCGAAGTTTACCAACCCAAGGTCGCTTTACCTGGAACCCAAGCTGAAGGAATTATACACCCAGGTAACCAAACGAGTATATGGCCCACAGCACCTGCAATATCTCTCTTTTTCTTCAGTTAAGCACCTCTTTTAACCCGTTCTTTTTCCCCCCATTTAGCTACTGTGTCATCATTACCAGGACGTGCAGAAGATCGTCTTGGAATGTCTGCTCACCTATAAACACCCACACCTGCTGCCTTACAGGTAATGTTAACCGGTCCCGTGTCTTCCTAATAAACCTTCATTATTTTTTTAACACGATTTAATCTCCTGTCACATTGTTTACTGGCAGGAATTAACAAAAAGTTGTCTTTGCGATTCATTGAAATTTACGGCACAGAAGGAGGCCATTCGGCCCATCGTGTTTGTGCCGGCCGAAAAAGAGCCTAATCCCACTTTCCAGCTCTTGGTCCGTAGCCCTGTCAGTTACGGCACTTCAAGTGCATATCCAAGTACTTTTGAAATACGACGAGGGTTTCTGCCTCTACCACCCTTTCAGCCAGTGAGTTCCAGACCCCCACCACCCTCTGGGTGAAAAAAGTTCACCTCAACTCTCCTCTAATCCTTCGACCAATTACTTTAAATCTAAGCCCCCTGGTTATTGACCTCTCTGCTAAGCAAAGTAGGTCCTTCCTATCCACCCTATCTAGGCCCCTCATAATTTTATACACCTCAATTAAATCTCCCCTCGGCCTCCTCTGTTCCAAAGAAAACAACTCCAGCCTATCCAATCTTTCCTCATAGCTAAAATTCTCCAGTCCTGGCAACATCCTCGTAAATGTTTGTGTCTTTGATTGTGTTGCACTTTCCAGTTCTCCTGCCTTTGTTTTTCTCTCGCTCTCTCTATCATGCTCTGGTCTCTCGTCCTCTCATTGTCTGTGTGTGTGTCTCTCTCTGCCTCAGCGTATCTCCCTTGCCGTGTGCATCTACACATTAGTTTTCTCTCACCCTTGAAGTCTCATTCCCTGTGTCTTTGGGAGGGAGAGAGCAGAAAGGGCAGTCACTAAACAAAATTTAGAGATAGATTTAAGCTGCAGCAAAGAATATCAGTGGAGATTGTCCATTTTAGCTACAGTTACTGCTCTCTATATTATAAGAACATAAGGACTAGGAGCAGGAGTCGGCCATACGGCACCTCGAGCCATTCAATCAGATCATGGCTGATCTTCGACCTCAACTCCACTTTCCCGCACTATCACCATATCCCTTTATTCCCCCTAGAGTCCAAAAATCCATGTATCTTAGCCTTGAATATACTCAACGACTGAGCATCCACAGCCCTCTGGGTTAGAGAATTCCAAAGATTCACAGCCCTCTGAGTGAAGAAATTTCTCCTAATCTCTGTCCTAAATGGCCAACCCCTTATCCTGAGACTGTGACCCCTGGTTCTCGACTCTCCAGCCAGGGGAAACATCCTCTGTTACGCTGCATGCAGAATAAATCGTCCGCATAAGCATTTTAAATAAAATATGGAACTTCTGCCACAGGGAGTGGTTGAGGCAAATAGCATGGATACATTTAAGGAGAAGCTCGATAAACACAGGAGGGAGAAAGGAATAGAAGGACATGCTGATCGGGTGAGATGCAGTAGGGTGGGAGGAGGCTCGTGTGGAGCAGAAACACCGGCACGGACCAGTTGGGCCGAATGGCCTGTTTCTGTGCTGTAAATACTTTGTAAATATATTCGTGTCCAGTATACCCCAACTGTGCCTGTTTTTATGTGTGGACGGAACGTACTGGACTACGAAATCCGATGGGAAGAGTTCTCGCCAGATTGCCGCCTAATCTCAGCCGTGCTTCATGTTCTGGTCGGGCGTGGAGCTGTCGTTGGAAGCTCCTGTCCATCACATGTGGGAGCTCGGTTGGTGTGTTCAGCGAGGGCCACGAGGAACCTTGCAGCACCTCGTGGGCAGTGGGCGTCTTTGGCGTTTCTGGGGACTCAGCGTCTAAGAAACCTGACGGGAAGGGGGCGGGGGTGAGCCTCGGGATGAACCTCGAGATGGGAGGAACATTAAAAGGCCCACAGAAGTAAACGGTGTTTTAGGCCTTTTCTGGGTCCTTCATCATTTCTTCTCTTTCCGCCCTGCCATTACATTTCTGATTTGTAAATGAGTAGTAGGCACTGTCGTAGATCATGTGATCTCGATACTCATATCCGTATTTTTTCTTATTAGTTCACGGGATGTGGGCATCGCTGGCAAGGCCAGCATTTATTGCCCATCCCTAATTGCCCTCGAGAAGGTGGTGGTGAGCCGCCTTCTTGAACCGCTGCAGTCCGTGTGGTGAAGGTGCTCCCACAGTGCTGTTAGGGAGGGAGTTCCAGGATTTTGGTCCAGCGACGATGAAGGAACAGCCGATATATTTCTATGTCAGGATGGTCTTTGAGACTCGGTGGGGAACTTGGAGGTGGTGGTGTTCCCATGCGCCTGCTGCCCTTGGTGTATGACTGTGAACTTTAACCCTTTTGTACGTTTGTTGGTAAAATGGGGAGACAGAAAGCAGAGTGTGCGAGTGTTTATTGATCGTTGTGAGTGCTTTACTTCCCCGGTTACTAAACAGTGGGAGATGTTTGTTCAGTAAATGCACACGTGTGAAGTACATTTACCTGGATTGTGAGAGAGGCGTTTTCTACTAAAGTCAGTGCACGTGATTAAAACAGTGTCACCACAGCCCCATCAAGCAGGAATATAAACAGAAAGTGCTGGAAACACTCAGCAGGTCGGGCAGCTCCTGTCGAGAGAGAAACATGTGATTAGTAAAGGCCTTAGAAAGAGTACAGAGAGATTTATCAGAATGTTACCAGGGATAAGGGACTTAAGTTATAGAATCATAGAATGGTTACAGCACAGAAAGAGGCCATTCGGCCCGTCGAGCCCGTGCCAGCTCTCTGCAGAGCACTTCAGCTAGTCCCACTCCCCCACCCTTTCCCCGTAGCCCTGCAAATCTTTTTCCTTCAGGTACTTATCCAATTCCCTTTTGAAAGCCACGATTGAATCTGCCTCCGCCACCCTTTCAGGCAGTGCATGCCAGATCATAACCACTCGCTGCGTAAAAAAGTTTTTCCTCATGTCGCCTTTGGTTCTTTTGCCAATCACCTTAAATCTCTGTCTTTTGGTTCTCGACCCTTCTGTCAATGGGCACAGTCTCTATCTACTCTGTCTAGACCCTTCATGATTTTTGAACACCTCTATCAAATCTCCTCTCAATCTTCTCTGCTCTAAGGAGAACAACCCCAGGCTCTCTAGTCTATACACGTAACTGAAGTCCCTCATCCCTGGAATCATTCTCGTAAATCTTTTCTGCACCCTCTCTAAGGCCTTCACATCCTTCCTAAAGTGCGGTGCCCAGAATTGGGCACAGTACTCCAGTTGAGGAGAGGTTGAAAAAGTTAGGACTGTTCTTGGAACAGAGAAGGTTAAGAGGTGACCCAATAGAGGTTTTCAAGATGATGAGAGATTTTAATAGAGTAGAGCGAGAAAAACTATTCCCTCTGGCGAGTGGGTCAACAACCAGAGGTCATAGATTCAAAATCATTGGCAAAAGATCTAGAGGGAGATGAGGAGAAATCTTTTCACTGTGTTGTCAGGATCTGGAACGCTCGACCTGAAAAGGTGGTGGAAGCTGATTCCATCAATAATTTTATACGGGAGTTGGACAGGTTCTGGAGGATGAGGAACTCACAGGGTTAGGGACAAAAAACGTTGATGTGGGACTGAGCACGACTGCCCTTTCAAAGAGCCAGCACAGGCACGACGGGCCGAATGGCCTCCTACTGTGCTGTAAGTTTCTATGATTCTATGAAACAGAGTTAACGTTTCAGGTGGGTGACCTTTCAATCAGAACTGATCCAGGGTTATCTTTCCATTCCTGGCCTGCCGCTTCCTAGTCCCAGCTCCTGCAGCCTTGGTGCTGGCTGCTAATGGGTTGAGATGTCAGTTGAGACTCTCCAAAGACTTTCAGACTTTCTTCTTGTAACATTCCTTTATATATTTCATTTAGGCATAATTTTTCTCTCCCATCACTGCGTGTTCCCTTTAAGCTGCGCGGCCACTCAGGGCTCTGCAGCTCCCGCACCGCCCACTCACGGCTCTTAAATAGGGAAAAACGCACGTGAGCGCGGTATTTTAAATGGGCCGCGCACCCAAAAACTTAAAGGGATCATTGATCACTGCTATTTGCACCTGGATAATTATTCAAATGTGAAGTGAACGCTATTTGCACTTGGCATTTCAGGCAGGATTAGCACCTCTTCTAAACCAGGTCTCCTAGACCCGAAGACAAAACAAATCAGTCCATAAATATTTAATCTACTGAACGAAATGCGAATAATTTAGACTTCGCCTTTTACGGAAAGTTTATAATCCAATTCTTGAAACGAAGGGGGGAAAATTGTCGGTGTTTCCATTGAAGTCTCCAGGACTGGGATAAAATTGAACTTAAAACCTGCTCTTGCTTCCTTTGTGCAGGGAAAATCTCGAGCGACTGCTGGAGGACAAGAACTTCAAAGAAGAAATAATTCACTTCAGCATCGCAGAGGAGACAACCATCGTGTCAGCCCCACACAGGATTGAGCTCATCCCAGTTATAATGAGGTAGGCAAAGCTGAGCTTGTGAATGTTTTTATAATATACACAGAACGTACAGAACAGGTGCGGAGCATTTTGCGAGGGGTGGGGGAGCGAAAGGGCAACAGCCCGAAGTCGTGGTCCAGCACAAGGTGCCCAGCTCGACCCCTGTTCTGTGTCGATTTAACTGGGCTGAGGGCTCCGGCTCCTGGGCTACCAGTGGGAATTCTGCATTCTTGACACAGTAAATATCCTTGAGTTCCATGCTTTCCAGTCCCTGCTTGCAGTGGCCATGGTTATTAGCCCAGTATTTAATAAACAGTGACCGCAGATTGAGTACCGTGTCCAGTTCTGGTCACCCAGACGCGAGGGATCCATTCAAGAGCCAGAGGCCAGGAAGAACCACGGGACTGGTTCCTAGTGTCAGGGGGTCTGAGGAAAGACTGGGGAAACGTGGGCTATTCGACCTGGACGAATGGTCAGAGCGGTGATCTTACAGAGGCTTAGAAGATAGTTAATAGTATGAAAAGGGTACATCTGGAATATTTAACGGGAACGGTAACATAGTGGTTATGTTACTGGACTAGTAATCCAGACTAATGATCCGGAGACGTGAGTTCAAATCCCACCACGGCAGCTGGGGAATTTAAATTTAGTAAATTAAATAAATCTGGAATAAACAGCTAGTATCAGTAATGGTGACCATGAAACTATCGGATTGGTGTTAAAAACCCATCTGGTTCACTAATGTCCTTTAGGGAAGGAAATCTGCCGTCCTTACCCGGTCTGGCCTATGTGACTCCAGACCCACAGCAATATGGTTGACTCTTAACTGCCCTCGAAATGGCCCAGCGAGACACTCAGTTATAAAAAAAAACGCTACAAAAAAACAAGAATAAAACCGGACGGACCACCCGGCATCGACCTCCGCACCGGCTACGGGCACGACAACGGCACACCCAGCCCAGTTAACCCTGTAAAGTCCTCTTCACCAACATCTTGGGAATTGTTTTGGGAGAGCTGTCCCACAGACTAGTCAAGCAACAGCCTGACATAGTTATACTCACAAAATCATAAATTTTAGCCAATGTCTCACTCCTCCATCACCATCCTGGGTATGTCCTGGCCCACAGGCAGGACAGACCCACCAGGGGTGGTGGCACAGTGGTAAACAGTCGGGAGGGAGTGGCCCTGGGAGTCCTCAACATTGACTCCAGACCCCATGAAGTCTCATGGCTTCAGGTCAAGCATGGGCAAGGAAACCTCCTGCTGATTACCACCTAACTCATTCCCTCAGCTGATGAATCAGTACTCCTCCATGTTGAACACCACTTGGAAGAAGCACTGAGAGCAGCAAGGGGACAGAATGTACTCTGGGTGGGGGACTTCAATGTCCATCACTAAGAGTGTCTCGGTAGCACCACGACTGACCAACCTGGCCGATTCCCGAAGGACATAGCTGCCAGTCTGGGCCTACGACAGGTGGTGAGAGAACCAACACGAGGGAAAAACCTACTTGACCTTGTCCTCACCAATCTACCTGTCGACGATGCATCTGTTCATGACAACATTGGCAGCAGTGACCACCGCACAGTCATTGTGGAAACGAAATCCCGTCTTCACACTCAGGACACCCTCCATCGTGTTGTGTGGCACTACCACCGTACTAAATGGGATAGATTCAGAACAGATCTAGCAGCTCAAAACTGGGCATCCATGAGGCGCTGTGGGCCATCAGCAGCAGCAGAATTGTATTCCACAACAATCTGTAACCTCATGGCCTGGCATATCCCTCACTCTACCATTAACATCAAGCCAGGGGACCAACCCTGGTTCAATAAAGAGTGTAGAAGAGCATGCCAGGAGCAGCACGAGGCGTACCTAAAAATGAGGTGCCAACCTGGGGAAGCTGCAACACAGGACTACATGCATGCTAAAAAGCGGAAGCAGCATGCTATAGACAGGGCTAAGCGATTCCACAATCAACAGATCAGATCAAAGCTCTGCAGTCCTGCCACATCCAGTAGTGAATGGTGGTGGACCATTAAACAACTAACGGGAGGAGGAGGCTCCATGGATATCCCCATCCTCAATGATGGTGGAGCCCAGCAGGTCAGTGCAAAAGACAAAGCTGAAGCGTTTGCAACCATCTTAAGCCAGAAGTGCCGAGTGGATGATCTGTATCGGCCTCCTCCTGAGGTCCCCACCACCACAGAAGCCACGTGATATCAAGAAACGGCTGAGCGAACTGGATACAGCAAAGGCTGTGGGCCCAGACAACATCCCGGCTATCGTGCTGAAGACTTGCACTCCAGAACTAGCCGCGCCTCTAGCCAGGCTGTTCCAGTACAGCTACAACACTGGCATCTATCCGAAAATGTGGAAAACTGCCCAGGTATGTCCTGTCCACAAAAAGCAGGACAAATCCAATCCGGCCAATTACCATCCCATCAGTCTACTCTCAATCATCAGCAAAGTGATGGAAGGTGTCGTCGACAGTGCTATCAAGCAGCACTTACTCACCAATAACCTGCTCACCGATGCCCAGTTTGGGTTCCGCCAGGACCACTCGGCTCCAGACCTCATTACAGCTTTGGTCAAAACATGGACAAAAGAGCTGAATTCCAGAGGTGAGGTGAGAGTGACTGCACTTGACATCAAGGCAGCATTTGACTGAGTGTGGCATCAAGGAGCCCTAGTAAAACTGAAGTCAATGGGAATCAGGGGGAAAACTCTCCACTGGCTGGAGTCATAACTAGCACAAAGGAAGAAATAGTTGTGGTGGTTGGAGGTCAATCATCACAGCACCAGGACATCGCTGCAGGAGTTCCTCAGGGCAGTGTCCTCAGTCCAACCATCTTCAGCTGCTTCATCAATGACCTTCCCTCCATCATAAGGTCAGAAATGGGGATGTTCACTGATGACTGCACAGTGTTCAGCGCCATTCGCAACTCCTCAGATAATGAAGCAGACCATGCCCGCATGCAGCAAGACCTGGACGAAATTCAGGCTTGGGCTGATAAGTGGCAGGTAACATTCGCGCCAGGCAATGACTATCTCCAACAAGTGAGAGTCTAACCACCGCCCCATGACATTCAACGACATTACCATCGCCGAATCCCCCACCATCAATATCCTGGGGGTCACCATTGACTCGAAACTTAAGTGGACAAGCCACATAAATACTGTGGCAACAAGAGCAGGCCAGAGGCTGGGTATTCTGCAGTGAGTGTCTCACCTCCTGACTCCCCAAAGCCTTTCCACCATCTACAAGGCACAAGTCAGGAGTGTGATGGAATACTCTCTGGATGAGTACATCTCCAACAACACTCAAGAAGCTCGACACTATCTAAGACAAAGCAGCCCGCTTGATCGGCACCTCATCCACCACCTTAAACAGTCACTCCCTCCACCACCGGCGTACCGTGGCTGCAGTGTGTACCATCTACAAGATGCACTGCAGCAACTCGCCAAGGCTTCTTCAGCAGCACCTCCCAAACCCACAACCTCTTCCACCGAGAAGGACAAGGGCAGCAGGCGCATGGGAACACCACCACCTCCATGTTCCCCTCCAAGTCACACACCATCCTGACTGGGAAATATATCGGCCGTTCCTTCATCGTCGCTGGGTCAAAATCCTGGAACTCCCTCCCTAACAGCACGGTGGGAGTACCCTCACCACACGGACTGCAGCGGTTCAAGAAGGCGGCTCACCACCACCTTCTCGAGGGCAATTAGTGATGGGCAATAAATGCCGGCCTTGCCAGCGACGCCCACATCCCAGGAATGAATAAATTAAAAAAGAACTAAAAGCTGTTGTTGGCTTCAAAACTCCAAAAGCAAATTCAAGTTCTTCCTTGTAGAAATGTTTAATCCCTCCTTTTTTTTTGTAAAGGATCCTTTACGGCCGCATGAGGAGCAAAACTGGGAGCAAAACGCAAGGCAGAGCAGCAGCAGGGACCCGCATGGCCATCGTTCTCCACTTCCTGGCTGGCTCGCTGCCGCAGGAGATACACGTCTTTCTGGACCTTCTCCTTGAACCAGCAAAGCATTTCACTGAGGGTATGCACTGCCGGGGCTCTGCAGCTCGTGTCGTTTATACTTTGAAGCTGCTGTTCCTTTTCCCTGCCTCTCTACTTGCTTAAAACCTGTTGCTATCTGTAACTTTTTCCAGTTCTGACGAAGGGTCACCGGCAATGTTTCCTCTAATTTTATTTTGGGGCCGCGCGGCCCCTTGAAGGGGCTGAGAGTTTTTTTGCATGTAAAAGCTGGTGAGCCGGCGGCCTGGGAGCTCCAGGCAGCTGTGCGGCCGCGCAGCTTAAAGGGAATATTCATCACCGGCCTGAAACTTAACTCTTTGTTTCTCGCTCCACAGATGCTGCCTGACCTGCTGAGTGTTTCCAGCATTTTCTGTTTATATTTCAGATTTCCAGCATCCGCAGTATTTTGCCGCTGTGTTGCTGTTCATTTTATGTGTACAAATAAGTCACCTGTCTTCATTCTTGTTGTAAAAAAAGAAAATGTATGCATACATTCTAAGTTCATGATTTTAATGCAGGCTTTGCAAACTAGATTTAGGGCCCCCAGTTTAAAAGCATCGAGGCTGATGTCTGCAGTCTATTTGTCTCCGATATGCTCTCTTCCCACACATCGAAATCGCGATAACATTCAGATAATCCCATTGATCGCTGTCCGGTGATCTGCTGTGAAGGTTGTGTTGTGACATTCAGCGACGACAGCTTAATACGCAAGAACAAAATCAGTCTCCACTTGGAGAGGCAAGGATTAATCAGGGTTAGCCAACATGGCTTTGTCAAGGGAAGATCATGTCTGACTAATTTGATTGAATTTCTTGAGGGGATGACTAGGTGTATGGATGAGGGTAACGCAGTGGATGTGGTATACATGGATTTCAGTAAGGCCTTCGATAAAGTCCCGCACAGGAGACTGGTCAAGAAGGTAAGAGCCCATGGAATCCAGGGTGCCTTGGCACATTGGATACAAAACTGGCTCAGTGGCAGAAGGCAGAGGGTGATGGTTGAAGGTTGTTTTTGTGACTGGAAGCCTGTGGCCAGTGGGGTACCACAGGGATCGGTGCTGGGTCCCTTGCTGTTTGTGGTCTACATTAACAACTTGGATATGAATGTAAAAGGTATGATCAGTAAGTTCGCGGATGATACAAAAATTGGTAGGGTGGTAAATAGCGAGGAGGGTAGCCTCAGTCTGCAGGACGATATAGATGGGTTGGTCAGATGGGCGGAACAGTGGCAAATGGAATTTAATCCGGAAAAGTGCGAGGTGATGCACTTTGGAGGGACTAACAAGGCAAGGGAATACACAATGAATGGTAAGACCCTAGGCAAGACGGAGGGTCAGAGGGATCTTGGTGTGCAAGTACACAGATCCCTGAAGGCGGCAGAACAGGTGGATAAGGTGGTAAAAAAGGCATATGGGATACTTGCATTCATTAGCTGAGGTATAGAATATAAGAGCAAGGAGGTTATGATGGAGCTGTATAAAACACTGGTTAGGCCACATCTGGAATACTGTGTGCCGTTCTGGTCGCCACACTACAGGAAGGATGTGATCGCTTTGGAGAGGGTGCAGAGGAGATTCACCAGAATGTTACCCGGGCTGGAGTGCTTCAGCTATGAAGAGAGACTGGGCAGATTGGGTTTGTTTTCCTTGGAGCAGAGGAGGCTGAGGGGGGACATGATTGAGGTGTACAAAATTATGAGGGGCATAGATAGGATGGATACTAAGGAGCTTTTTCCCTTAGTAGAGGGGTCTATAACAAGGGTGCATAGATTCAAGGTAAAGGGCGGGAGGTTTAGAAGGGATTTGAGAAAGAACTTTTTCACCCAGAGGGTGGTTGGAGTCTGGAACTCACTGCCTGAAAGGGTTGTGGAGGCAGGAACCCTCACAACATTCAAGAAGCATTTGGATGAGCACTTGAAATGCCATAGCATACAAGGCTACGGACCAAATGCTGGAATATGGGATTAGATTAGACAGGGCTTGATGGCCGGCGCGGACACGATGGGCCGAAGGGCCTCTATCCGTGCTGTATAACTCTATGACTCTATAACATGAGAGATAGGAGCAGGAGTCGGCCATACGGCCCCTCGAGCCTGCTCCGCCATTCAACAAGATCATGGCTGGTCTTCTATCCCAACTCCATCTTCCTGCACTATCCCCATATTTGAAACACACAAGATTCTGAGGGGGATTGACAGGGAAGATGCTGGGAGGTTGTTTCCCCTGGCTGGAGAGTCTAGAACTAGGGGGTCAGAGTCTCAAGATAAGGGTTTGGCTATTTAAGACTGAGATGAGGAGGAATTTCTTCACTCAGAGGGTTATGAATCTTTGGAATTCTCTACCCCAAAGGGCTGTGAATGCTGAGTCTTTGAGTATATTCAAGGCTGAGATCGATAGATTTTTGGACTAGGAGAATCAAGGGATATGGAGGTCGGGCAGGAAAGTGGAGTTGAGGTCGAAGATCAGCCATGATCTTATTGAATGGCGGAGCAGGCTCGAGGGGCCGTATGGCCGACTCCAGCTTCTAATTATGTTCTATGTTCTTCTCCCTTGATGCCCTTATTATCCAAACATCCATCGATCTCTCTCTTGAATATACTCACCGACTGAGCCTCCACAGCCCTCTGGGGTAGAGATGTTTGGTGGTGATGCCCCTGACTGTTGAATATCCTGTGGTACCTGCTCTCTGGGGGCACGTGTGAATACTGGCCACATGGGCAAGGTACTGGAGGGCTGCCCGTCACTGGGATTGAATCCCATCAGTCATCGTATTGAGGCAAGGGAGGGGTAAAAGTTACCACTGCAATAATTTGGACCGTTAACATTCCTGCTTTCTGTCTCTCCCATTCTGATCCTACTGGCTCACTTCTTGCTATTGATTCAACTCTCTCCATGTATTTGTCTTCCAAATCTTCTCGAACGATTGCCCAAGTTTCGTATTATCGCTGTAGCTACTTGAGAAATCCTTCATTTAGTTGATGCAGAGTCCATTCTATTCATAACACCCTGCAGACAGGCACTGCACTCGCTCCACATAGCCCTGTATCAAACCCAAATTAATCCCACCGCCCCGCTCTCTCCCCATAGCCCTGTATCAAACCCAAACTAATCCCACCGCCCCGCTCTCTCCCCATAGCCCTGTATCAATTCCAAAACTAATCCCACTACCCCACTCTCTCCCCATAGCCCTGTATCAATCCCAAAACTAATCCCACTGCCCCACTCTCTCCCCATAGCCCTGTATCAATCCTAAACTAATCCCACCGCCCCGCTCTCTCCCCATAGCCCTGTATCAATCTACACTAATCCCACTGCCCCGCTCTCTCCCCATAGCCCTATATCAGACCCAAACTAATCCCACTGCCCCGCTCTCTCCCCGTAGCCCCGTATCAATCCCAAACTAATCCCACTGCCCCGCTCTCTCCCCATAGCCCTGTATCAATCCCAAACTAATCCCACTGCCCCGCTCTCTCCCCATAGCCCTGTATCAATCCCAAACTAATCCCAATGCCCTGCGCTCTCCCCATAGCCCTGTATCAATCCCAAACTAATCCCACTGCCCCACTCTCTCCCTATAGCCCTGTATCAATCCCCAAACTAATCCCACTGCCCCGCTCTCTCCCCATAGCCCTGTATCAATCCCAAACTAATCCCACTGCCCCGCTCTCTCCCCATAGCCCTGTATCAATCCCAACTATTTGTTTCACATCCCTGGTTGCCGTGAGTGTATTAAGTCAGTCACGTAGTATGGGACTGGACTCACGTAGACTGGGTCTGTATGGCGGCTCCCTTCCGTGAGGGACTTGAGAGCCAGAAAGGTTATGAGGCGAACCCGGCAGCTTTCACGGTCATTATTTCCGGTTCCAGCCCAGAAATTACCAGGCTGATTGAATTTAGTTTCACCACTTGCCCTGGTGGGATTTGAACTCATGACCTTTGGATTGCTAGTCGAATATTTTTACATTGCAGGTAAGGAATATGAAAGCACTGCGGCAGCATTAAAGCCGTAACTCGCTTCGGGGTTCAGTTGTGCTCTTTAGCGCTCTCTCAGTCGACAGTTTGGATTAAAATGTCCAATTGTGGGGTAAACAGCTTTGTGGTTTGTCGAAAGTCCCGGTGCGTTTACAAAAAAGAAACACCTTTTAAAAACTCTTGTGAGACCGCAGGAGAAAATACAATGTTTATAGTGACACAAACAGAATTCTTGAGTTTGGAGTTAATGTTGCATGTTATCTATCTTTTTCAGGGTCCTGTCTGTCTGCAGTGTTACAGTCGGTAACGACTCTGGATATGTCAAAGGTTTTGCCCCTAGGGCGTCAGCACAGTCTGCTAAACGGCATTGAAGTGGTGATGAAAAAGCTGGGCCATCTAATCAACGACTATCTGCCTAAACTGCTCCAGATCTTGCTGTGCATGACCGCATCAGTATCTCAGATTCTTCAGCTGAGAGATCAGGTGAGCACCAATGTTCCCTGTAATTTTGTTCAGCGCCGCGCGGCCCCTTCTAAATACCGGCCATGCGTGGTTTTTGCACTGAAAAGCCGGCTGCGCGGGATCCCTGGAAGGGAGGATTGGTGAGCACTGTACGTACAGTATGTGGCACGTTTTCAGGTGTCAGCCGCGACTCAGTGGGTAGCACTCTCGTCTGAGTCAGAAGATCGTGGGTTTGAGCCACGCGCCAGAGACTTAAGCCCATAATCCAGACTGACACTCCCAGTGCAGTACTGAGGTACCGTCTTTCAGATGAGACGTTAAACCGAGGCCCCGTCTGCCCCCTCAGGTGGACATAAAAGATCCCATGCTCCTACTTCGAAGAAGAGCAGGGGAGTTCTCCCCGGTGTCCTGGTCAATATTTATCCCTCAACCAACATCACTTAACAGATGACCTGGTCATTATCACTTTGCTGTTTGTAGGAGCTTGCTGTGCGCAATTTGGCTGCCACGTTTCCTACATTACAACAGTGACTCCACTTTACTTCATTGGCTGTAAAGCGCTTTGGGATGCCCTGAGGTTGTGAAAGGCGCTATAGAAATGCAAGTGCTTCCTTTGCAGTATTACTAAACCATGATGAGAAAACTAATTTCTTAAAAAGGGTTTCATCTCCCAATAGGTGACCCCTCCCTTGCATTTAGCTAAATTTTACACAGGTGTGTTTTAGCGTCACCCATCACCCCTGTGCTCACTGACCTACATTGTCTCCCGGTTAAGCAGTGGCTCGATTTTAAAATTCTCATCCTCTTTTTCAAATCGCTCCATGGCCTCGCCCCTCCCTATCTCTGTAACCTCCTCCAGTCCTACAATACTCCGATATATCTGCGCTCCTCTAATTCTGGTCTCTTGAGCATCCCCGATTTTAATCGCTCCACCATTGGCGGCCGTGCCTTCTGTTGCCTGGGCCCTAAGCTCTGGAATTCCCTCCCTAAACCTCACCGCCTCTCTACCTCTCTTTCCTCCTTTAAGACGCTCCTTAAAACCTACCTCTTTGACCAAGCTTTTGGTCACCTGTCCTAATATCGCCTTATGTGGCTCAGTGATAATCGCTCCTGTGAAGCGCCTTGGGACGTTTTACTACATTAAAGGCGCTATATAAATACAAGTCGTTGTTGTCAACGTAATGGATGATATTAAAAGCTCTTGCGCCATGTTTCATCGTTTCAGATTCACTGTAGTGATGTTCCTGCCTGTTGTAAATCAGGAATTGGCGTCTCTCTCTGCTTGACAGTAGGCTATAGCTCGGGATTAGCAGTGTGATTGCATGGATGAGTTGGCCCACGGGCAAATGCTGAGGAGGACTTGGTGCAATGCAGCACTGACGATCTCTGAGGATTATTGAGCAGAAAGAGAGAGGGGGACAGGTTGTGGCTCAAGTAATTGGTCCTTTCCCTCACCTCCAGAGTTTAAAAGTGCATGTATATAAGATGGGTGAATCACTCGTTAATTCAGAAGCAGTTAGTAAAGTTAAACTTATTGTACTTTACCAGTGCGAACTGTAACTTGGTTACAAAATGACAGTGTCTTGGATTCCAGGCTCTGCTGAATCTCATTACAGAGGGCTCGATGTGTAATTCCTACTAGCCGGATATTGTGCTGAAAATTCACCTGGTAAAATTAGATTTTACATGCAAGGCAGGAATGCGATACATAGCAGTGCTTCAACACATAATGTGCTAAATCAGCTGTCTGACAACTGCTGGTTGAGTGTTACTGAGAGTTACTTTATGCTTAAATGATTAACTGCTCTGCAAGTTCCAAATATGAAGCAGTTCAGGGTAATTAATTGGAAATCCATTTGCGTAACAGGGTGACTTTCATTCTCTCCCCCCCCAAATGTGGAGTCCAACAGTGTTATTCCTGGCGATGTAAGTTGCGCTTTGTTCCGCGCAGCCTGTTTCGGGGTGGGTTTATTGTGGAGTGAAGGCCTGCTTCAGCGGCCCCTCCTGCACTAGTGCGACATTCTAATCGTCATAGTCATAGAGTCATAATGGCACATCGAGTCCGTGCCAGCTCTCTGTAGAGAAATTGCGTCAGTCCCATTTCCCCGCTCTATGCCCATAGCCCTGCAAGTTTATTTCCCTCAAGTGCCTGTCCAGTCTCCCCATGAAAACATCGAATGTCTCCGCTTCCACCACTTCCATCAGCAACGAGTTCCAGGTGCTCACCACTCGCTGCGTAAAAAAGTTTTTCCTCACATCCCCCCTGTATCTCTTGCCCAAAACCTTAAATCTGTGTCCCCTAGTCCTTGTACCATCAACTAGTGGGAACAGCCTTTCCCCGTCTAGCCTATCCAAACCCGTCATAATCTTGTACACCTCAATCAAATCACCCCTCAACCTCCTTTGCTCTAATGAAAACAAATCCAGCTTCTCCAACCTGTCCTTGTAGCTAAGATTCCCCATCCCGGGAACCATTCTGGTAAATCTCCTCTGCACCCTCTCAAGGGCCTTCACATCCTTCCTAAAGTATGATGACCAGAACTGGACACAATACTCCAGTTGTGGCCTAACCAACGCTTTATAAAGGTTCAGCATAACTTCTCTACTTTTGTACTCAATACCTCTATTTATGAAACCCAAGATCCCATATGCTTTGCTAACCACTCTCTCAGTATGTCCTGCCACCTTCAGGGACCTATGCACATTAACTCCCAGGTCCCTCTGTCAATTTCTCACACCAGCTCACTGATTTAAGGATATATTTTCCTCCTGTCAGCTAACTTTAACATAGTACACAGAGTAAACATTGGGGCGCTAATAGAAAGCACTGATCTCAACCGTGTCTCAAGTGGGCAGCATTCCCGCCTCCGAGTCAGAAGGTCGTGGGTTCAAGCCCCACTCCAGAGACTTGAGCACAAAAATCCAGGCCGACACTCCCAGTGCAGTGCTGAGGGAGCGCGGCACTGTCTGAGGTGCCGTAGGGATGAGATGTTAAACCGAGGCCCCGTCTGCCCCCTCAGGTGGACGTAGAAGATCCCACGGCCACTATTTCAAAGAAAAGCATGGGAGTTCTCCCCGGTGTCCTGGTCAATATTTATCCTTCAACCAACATCATTAAAAAACAGATTATCTGGGCATTATCACATTGTTGTTTGTGGGAGCTTGCTGTGCGCAAATTGGCTGCCATGTTTTCTACATTACAACATTGACTGCATTTCAAAAGTACTTCATTGGCTGTAAAGCACGTTGGGACGTCCTGTGGATGTGTAAGATGCTATATAAATGCAAGTTTTTTTTGCAGTAACTCAACGTTTTGTGTTGCAATTGAAACACTATTCATTTCTTCAAATAATTGGCTTAAGCTACACCGTCTTCAGCCATGCGAAAGCTTCAATAGAGTTAGTGGTCCCTTCGTTAAGACAATCGGGACTTCTGCCCTTGTCTGAATTTCTGCTTTCTAGCGCGTCGAGTCTGCGTGTTTCCGCTGCCCTTTCTCTCACCCTCACTGTCTGCTGCCTATCCTGATGGTCCTTGTCCCTTTCACAAATGAACCAAATTTTCTTGAATTCATAATTTGCCATGGTGGGATTTGAACTCATGATCTCAGTACCTCCAGGAACAGAACGATGACTTTAAGTTTGTGATGCAATATGTTACACAGGACTGCACTTTTTAAAGATGAATTGTGTTTTCTATTCATTTACCTTGTCTTCCAGATCCAGCCAAGGTGCATAAACCAGCTGAAATATTTGAGGCGTCTGGGAGTAAATCAGATTGCTGCTTTCTTTTCTGACTTTGAGTCCTACGAGTTCACGGCGGATGAGATTGACGCAGTGTTTCATGGCACCGTGTGGCCACAGGTAATAATCGCTCCATCACTCGTACCTCTCGTTCTGCTCCTTCGCACCGATGACGTGCCTGCACAATTCGTCCCCGAAATGACATTGGGTTTTTGATGAAGGGTCTTTACATAGGAGTAGGAGGAGGACATTCAGCCCTCGTGCCTGTTCCGCCATTCAGTAAGATCATGGCTGATCTTCAACCTCAACTCCACTTTCCCTCAGAGTCCAAAAATCTATCGATCTCAGCCGTGAATATACTCAACGATTCAGCATCCACAGCCCTGTTCCCGCAGATTGGAAGGTAGCAAATATAACCCCTCTATTTAAGAAAAGAGGGAGAGAGAAAACGGGGAACTACAGACCAGTTAGCCTGACATCAGTAGTAGGGAAAATGCTAGAATCTATTATTAAGGACATGGTTATAGGGCACTTGGAAAGTAATAATAGGATTGGGCAGAGTCAACACGGATTTATGAAAGGGAAATCGTGTTTGACAAATCTGTTAGAGTTTTTTTGAGGTTGTAACTAGTAGAATAGATAAGGGGGAACCAGTGGATGTGGTGTATTTGGATTTTCAGAAGACATTCGATAAGGTGCCACATGAGGCTGTTAAATACAATTAGGGCTCATGGGATTGGGGGTAATATGCTAGCATGGATTGAGGATTGGTTAACGGACAGAAAACGGAGAGTAGGAATAAAGGGGTCATTTCCAGGTTGGCAGGCTGTAACTAGTGGGGTACCGCAAGGATCAGTGCTTGGGCCTCAGCTATTCACAATCTATTTCAATTAGATCATGGCTGATCTGTATCTTCACTCCCTTTACCCACCTTGGTTCCATAACCCTTAATACCATTACCCAACAAAAATCTATCAATCCCGGTTTTGAAATTTTCAATGGACCACGAACCTCAACAGCTTTTTGGGGGAAGAGAGTTCCAGAAATCCACGACCCTTTGTGTGATGAAGTGCTTCCTGACATCACCCCTGAACAGCCGAGCTCGAATTTTAAGGTTCTGGACTCCCCCCACCCACCTGAGGAAACAGTTTCTCTCTATCTACCCCATCAACTCCTTTAATCATCTTAAACATTTCTTTAATATTAATGAGCCTTGTTGGTTTTTTGGGGGACGTGGTTTTGATGAAGGTTGCTTTCAAATGGAATGAACACCTCACCTGCTGCCACAGGCAATGTTCCCTTTATTTTTTTTTGTGCGCGGGCCCTTTAAATGCGGCCGCACATGCGCGGTATCATCCAGCGGCAGCAGCTGGTGAACGACCAGCGCGGGACCTCCCGATTGATGTGCGACCGCGCACCTTAGGGGGGAGTGTTGGTCACAGGTAACCTCTTGACTGCACAATTGTCGTGATGGAGTGTTTGTTTTTACATCTACCTTGTCCCGTTTACAGATCAGCAGGCTTGCCTCTGAAGCACAGTACGCACCGACTCCTGTCCTGAAACTGATTCATATCTGGAGTAAGAATTCTAGGTGAGAAATACAGTCAACACTTTTAGTCTCTCACTTTGTTCGTCGAACTTCTCTCCATCAATTTATTTAGAGGATTCACCAAGTCTTAGAGCTCCAATCTGACATTAAAATTCTTCCTGACAAATTTTGAGACAATGTAGTTTAAGCTGCATATAGGTTAGTTGGTAATTTTAGACTGTTGCATGACTGGTTCCCATTGTGCGCTATCCATGCTTGTTACTAAAAGCAGCTCCCTGAACCCGTGAGAATTGCAGACTCCCATTTAAAATGTCACGGCCAATATAAAATCCCCTTATCTGTAGTTATTCAAGGCTTTGGTCCTGTAATTCTGCAAATTAATCAGCACTTAATGACCCAGCTTCAAAGGAGGCCTCTCCCAGTTAGTAACGAACTGAACCTCTCCTAGTTAGTAACTAACTGAAGCCCCCCTCTCCTAGTTAGTAACTAACTGAAGCCCCCCTCTCCTAGTTGGTAACTAACTGAAGCCCCCCTCTCCTAGTTAGTAACTAACTGAAGCCCCCCTCTCCTAGTTAGTAACTAACTGAAGCCCCCCTCTCCTAGTTAGTAACTAACTGAAGCCCCCCCTCTCCTAGCTGGTAACTAACTGAAGCCCCCCCTCTCCTAGTTAGTAACTAACTGAAGCCACCCCCTCTCCTAGTTAGTAACTAACTGAAGCCCCCCCTCTCCTAGTTAGTAACTAACTGAACCTCTCCTGGTTAGTAACTAACTGAAGCCCCCCCTCTCCTAGTTAGTAACTAACTGAACCTCTCCTAGTTAGTAACTAACTGAACCTCTCCTAGTTAGTAACTAACTGAAGCCCCCCTTCTCCTAGTTAGTAACTAACTGAAGCCCCCCCTCTCCTAGTTAGTAACTAACTGAAGCCCCCCCTCTCCTAGTTAGTAACTAACTGAAGCCCCCCTCTCCTAGTTAGTAACTAACTGAACCTCTCCTAGTTAGTAACTAACTGAACCTCTCCTAGTTAGTAACTAACTGAAGCCCCCTCTCCTAGTTAGTAACTAACTGAAGCCCCCCCTCTCCTAGTTAGTAACTAACTGAAGCCCCCCTCTCCTAGTTAGTAACTAACTGAAGCCTCCCCTCTCCTAGTTAGTAACTAACTGAAGCCCCCCTCTCCTAGTTAGTAACTAACTGAACCTCTCCTGGTTAGTAACTAACTGAAGCCCCCCCCCCCTCCTAGTTAGTAACTAACTGAACCTCTCCTAGTTAGTAACTAACTGAACCTCTCCTAGTTAGTAACTAACTGAAGCCCCCCTTCTCCTAGTTAGTAACTAACTGAAGCCCCCTCTCCTAGTTAGTAACTAACTGAAGCCCCCCCTCTCCTAGTTAGTAACTAACTGAAGCCCCCCTTCTCCTAGTTAGTAACTAACTGAAGCCCCCCCTCTCCTAGTTAGTAACTAACTGAAGCCCCCCCTCTCCTAGTTAGTAATGAACTGAAGCCCCCCCTCTCCTAGTTAGTAACTAACTGAAGCCCCCCCTCTCCTAGTTAGTAACTAACTGAACCTCTCCTAGTTAGTAACTAACTGAAGCCCCCCCTCTCCTAGTTAGTAACTAACTGAAGCCCCCCTCTCCTAGTTAGTAACTAACTGAAGACCCCCTCTCCTAGTTAGTAACTAACTGAAGCCCCCCCTCTCCTAGTTAGTAACTAACTGAACCTCTCCTAGTTAGTAACGAACTGAAGCCCCCCCTCTCCTAGTTAGTAACGAACTGAAGCCCCCCCCCCTCTCCTTTTTAGTAACTAACTGAAGGCTCTAATGGTTAGTAACTAATGGGATCCTCTATTGGTTAGTAACTAGTTAAAATTGTGCTGGTCAATTGTGCTCCACAGCCCCTTGTATTAAAACATTCCCTGTTCTAACAATGTCCGTGTGAGATATTTCCTCTAACCTGCCTCTTTGTTCTTTTAGTGAGAATTCTCAGTCTGTGCCCCCTCGTTTTCACCAGCCAGTGGAATAATATCTTTCACTATCCACACTTTCAAAATCTTTTGCAATTTTTTTTTTGGAATAATTATCTATTCGATTAATGTTCTCTTCCTGTTTTTAAAAAAAAAAAGGCTCTGATATTTTTGAAGCTTCGTAACTTTAACCACTGATTCCTGGTAACTTTTAAGGTATTAAAGTTTGTGAAGTACGAGGAAAAGTTGAGTAGCGGCTCCTCCTGCTGGTGTGCTGCCTGTACTGCACTGTGGTGCTTTATTGGTCTTGCTGCGCATCTTTTCCAGGTACTTCCCTCTGCTAGCGAAGCAGCTTCCTGATCACCCAGAGTGCGATGTTCTGGCCAATGTCTTTGCCTTGCTGTCGGCCAAGAGTGTCGCGGAACCCACGGCGACGGTTGTCATGGATATTGTCGACAATCTGCTGAGCACGCCTGACTTCACGCCGACAGCGCACGAGAGCGGCCTGATTGTGAACGACGGAGCTTTTCCCGAACCTTCCGCCATTACAGAAGGTACTGCAGCTCCCAGTGTTATGTCACTATGTTGGGATATATTAGGTGTAGTGGTTTATGTTACTGGACTAGTAATCCAGAGAATGCGAGTTCAATCCCACCAACGCAGGTTGAGAATTGAAATTCAGTTACAGAAACAATCTGGAAATAAAAAGTTGGGACCAGTAAATGACCATGAAAGTGTCGGGATTGACGTAAAAACCCAAGAAGGGGTACGGTAGCATAGTGGTTATGTTACTGGACTAGTAATCCAGAGGCCTGGACTAAGGAGATGTGAGTTCAAATCCCACCACGGCAGCTGGGGAATTTAAATTCAGTTAATTAAATAAATCTGGAATAAAAAAACTAGTATCAGTAATGGTGACCATGAAACTACCTGACTAGGGGTTACAGTCTCCGAATAAGGGGTCGGCCATTTAGGACTGAGATGAGAAATTTCTTCACTCAGAGGGTTGTGAATCCTTGGAATTCTCTACCCCAAAGGGCTGTGGATGCTGAATCGTTGAGTATATTCAAGGCTGAGATCGATAGATTTTTGGACTCTAGGGGAATCAAGGGATATGGGGATCGGACGGGAAACTGAAGTTGAGGTCGAAGGTCCGAATGGTCTACTGCACCTAATTCTATGTTCACTGAGTCCCACTCTCCTGTTGCGTTACACACAGGGAAGCAACCTGCCCCCAGTTACCTGGCACTGCTGGATTGCGAACAGGCCCAGGGACTGCAGGCCATCCGAAGGTTTTTCTCCTTTCTAATAGATACAGCTTTGCTGTGCTGTGCATCTAATGACGTCCTCTCCTTTATAACTGCAACCTGGGCCTCGATGGGCCCGAGCTCTAGCTGTTTGTCGGGGGTGGGTGGGTAGGATAGAGTTCAGAGAAAGAAAGTGGCGTACAAATGAACAAACCTGCATTTCTATAGCGCCTTTCATGACATCAGGACGTCCCAAAGTGCTTTACAACCAATGAAGTACTTTTTGAAGTGTAGTCACTGTTGTAATGTAGGAAACACGGCAACCATTTTGCACACAGCAAGCTCCCACAAACAACAATGAGATAGCTGAGCCTTTGGACCCTTTCCCCTTCCCCTCCCCCCACCCCTGTCTGCACCTTTCTCTCTCTCCGACGCTTCGTTCACGTGTAGAGTGCTTTATATATGCGGGGTTCTGTCGACTCCATTTGTTTTATGCCCTGTTTGCTGAAGCGTTTTCTCGTTTACTTGTCTAGAATCTCCTAGCATGGGGATGCGTCTCATTCTGCCTCATATTTCCGCTATTCTACAACACCTCAACAAGGCCGTTGGAAATACCGAACGGATGAAGAAGAAAAAATTCCGAACACAAGTCAGCAAAGACCTGAGTATCCTTTCAAGGTACGGTTTACCATCAAATTTACTGTTTCTACTTTGCAAATACTTCTATTTCCTTTGTTTTAATTCATTCTCGGGATGTGGGCGTCGCCGGCAAGGCCAGCATTTATTGCCCATCCCTAGTTGCCCTTGAGAAGGTGGTGGTGAGCCGCCGCCTTGAACCGCTGCAGTCTGTGTGGTGAAGGTGCTCCCACAGTGCTGTCAGGGAGGGAGTTCCAGGATTTTGACCCAGCGACGATGAAGGATCGGCGATATATTTCCAAATCAGAATGGTGTGTGACTTGGAGGGGAACTTGGAGGTGGTGGTGTTCCCATGCGCCTGCTGCCCTTGTCCTTCTAGGTGGAAGAGGTCGCGGGTTTGGGAGGTGCTGCCGAAGAAGCCTTGGCGAGTTGCTGCAGTGCATCTTGTAGATGGTACACACTGCAGCCACGGTGCGCCGGTGGTGGAGGGAGTGGATGTTTAAGGTGGTGGATGGGGTGCTGATCAAGCGGGCTGCTTTGTCCTGTATTGAGATTAACATTCTTATTCCCTTTAATCTTTCTCTTCTCCCCGCCTTCCCTGAGGACAACTATATATGCCAGTGTTTAGTTCCACAAGAACCTTCTGGCATCTTGTCTAAATGCTAATTATTGAAAGGAGTGTTGGATTAGTTTGCTGTGCGAGGGGCACTGGGTCGTTGCAGCCTGAGCCCAGTCCTGTACTCACGCGATGCCCACACACGGGCACTTCCAGCAGGTTCCCGCTGGATAACAGTGAGGGACCAGGAAAGTGGGTGGAATTCCCCTCCCCAAACCCAGGGCTCAGAGGCTACTTGTCCTCTTCCTGCTGCTCTGACTGGCTTCAGCTAACACAGCACAGACCTGGGATCAAATGGAGGAGCTCCCTTGTCTGTGTGTGGCTCTGACACTCGCGAGTTAAACTGACGGACCTTGGGGCGGAGTGTGGCTGTACAGTTCTAGTCTAGGCCCGCACTCCTGCTTTTGACCATTGCTGATTTTATTTAGTCTATCAGGCACTTTCAAGGAATACAAAGACCGATTTTACTAATTAGACCCCCCTCCCTCCAACCTCCACCCCCCCGCCCCCCCCCACCCTCCCTCCGCACTGGAGCACTAATCCGAGTATCAAGCACAGAGCTCCACGTTCCATGAGAACTAATCAGAATATCGGGCATAGAATCCCCTAAAGCAATTCCTAAGTGTTTTTTTAAATTGTGTTCCTAAATTGTTTTTGTAAAGATTTCCCAAGAACACATCCAGTACATTTTATGGAAGTGTATTAGGAAAGTAACGCTTTCAGGGTTTTTATGTTGAATTCAGAAACCTTTGGACATCTTTGTGTGTGTGTATGTATATATATATATATATATATATACACACACACACACACACACACACACACACACACACACACACAAGGCATAAATTTGTAGTGTTCTGCAGCATCACAGAGGCAGATTCAATATCTTTGAGTTGATTTTTCTGCATAATCTCTCTCTCGATTTTCTTTTCAGAATAAGTAGGTTTGTGCAGGACAAGGAGCAGAGCTCTGTTCTAATCAATCTCTTGATGCCCTATCTCTTCAAGCCAAACACATCACAGGTAAAGGACTTTTTACCATACATTTCTTACCGGGATGTGCGTGCATGGCAGGGCTGGTTGGAACATTAACGTGCGGTGCCAATGAGGAGCATAAGAAATAGGAGCAAGAGTAGGCCATTCGGCCCCTCGAGCCTGCTCTGCCATTCAATAAGATCATGGCTGATCCGATCTTGTCCTCAACTCCACTTCCCTGCCCCGCTCCCCATAACCCTTGACTCCCTTGTTGCTCAAATATCTGTCTATCTCCGCCTTAAATATATTCAATGACTCCTCCTCCACAGCTCTCTGGGGTAGAGAATTCCAAAGATTCACGACCCTCTGAGAGAAGAAATTCCTCCTCATCTCTGTTTTAAACGGGCGACCCCTTATTCTGAGACTATGCCCCCTAGTTCTCGATTCCCCCATGAGGGGAAACAGCCTCTCAGCATCTACCCTGTCAAACCCCCTCAGAATCTTATATGTTTCAATAAGATCACCTCTCATTCTTCTAAACTCCAGAGAGTGTAGGCCCAACCTGCTCAACCTTTCTTCATAAGACAACCCCTTCATCTCAGGAATTAACCTCGTGAACCTTCTCTGAACTGCCCCCAATGCAACAGGGCGCAGGTTCCCAATCTCAGCATTGTTGCTGCGGGGAGGTATCCAAACCCAGCCTTCTCCAGGAAGGGAGGTACAGACAGACAAACAGATGGACGGAGAGAGGGAGGGAGTTGCCTTTCTGTTCTGGACATTTAATGGCTGCGTAACGGCAGCATAAAGGGATGGACGGAGGCCACGTGTAGATTGGGCGATACTCTCTGGAGTTTAGAAGAATGAGAGGTGATCTCATTCAACATACAAGATTCTGAAGGGGATTGACAGGGAAGATGCTGAGAGGTTGTTTCCCCTGGCTGGAGTGTCTAGAACTAGGGCATAGTCTCAGGATAAGGGGTCGGCCATTTAAGACCGAGATGAGGAGGAATTTCTTCACTCAGAGGGTTGTGAATCTTTGGAATTCTCTGCCCCAGAGGGCTGTGCATGCGGAGTCTTTGAGCATATTCAAGGCTGAGATCGATAGATTTTTGGACTCGAGGGGAATTGAGGGATATGGGGATCGGGCGGGAAAGTGGAGTTGAGGTCGATGATCAGCCATGATCTTATTGAATGGCGGAGCAGGCTCGAGGGGCCGAATGGCCGACTCCTGCTCCTAATTCTTATGTTCTTATGAGTAAGTCGTTCTGAGCCTCTCATCCTTTTTATACTATGGTTCGGTAGCCAGCGGACACAGATTTTAAGATAATTGGCAAATGAACCAGAGGGGAGATGAGGAGTAAAAATAATTATACGCAGCGAGTTGTTGTGATTTGGAATGCGCTGCCTGAAAGGGCGGTGGAAGCAGATTTAATAGTAACTTTCAAAAGAGGAATTGGATAAATACTTGAAAAGGAGAACATTTGCAGGGCTGTGGGGAAAGAGCAGGGGGGAGTGGGACTAATTGGAGAGCTCTTTCAAAGAGCCAGCACAGGCACGATGGGCCGGATGGCCTCCTTCTGTGCTGTATGAATCTGAATTGGCGGAGAGCTGTGTAAGTGAATTGGAATCGCTAGAACCTCAGTAACCAACTAATAAGTTACTAATAAATGGGTCTGTTTCCCAGAAGAACAATTAATTTTAGCCATTAAAATTTTATACTGTCGCACTCTCAAATCCTTCGTGACTCCTTACTCTAGACCAGCTACTAATGGTGAATATTTTAATGCGTGTGTGATGAAGTCAAATTTTGTCTGGTAATCGCTCCTGTGAAGCGCCTTGGGATGTTTTACTACATTAAAGGCGCTGTATAAGTGCAAGTTTTTCTATTGTTGAAAACCTGTTTTATAAAAGAAATATATATATATATATATAAGTTGCTGAGTCTCATTGTTGTCTGTAATTCCCACAGGACACGGAGATTGACATCCTGCAAACCATTCAGAACCTCCTGCAGCACTGCTCAAACCCTTCAGGCTTCATTAAGCCTCTGGCCACTCTCTTCTCTGTTGTCCAGAACAAGCACTCCCGCCAGACTCTGTGTGCAGTCTTTCAGGTACAGTATCCCAGCAACTAATTAAACCAAGTTAATGTATTCAGAATATTGTGTTACTTTTTCTAATTGTTTTTCCGATTCCTTTTTTTTTAAACAAAGAAAAGGTCTCTTTGTATTTTATTTGCTTATCTAATGTCAGCTGTGGCTCAGTAGGTTGTGGGTTGGAGTCACACTCCACAAGATCCATGCTGACACTCCCAGTGCAGTACTGAGGGAGTGCTGCACTGTCGGATGTGCCGTCTTTCAGATAAGACGTTCAACTGAGGCCCCGTCTGCCCCCTCGGGTGGACAAAAAAGATCCCACGGCCACTATTAAAAGAACAACTGGGGAGTTCTGGGCAATATTTATCCCCCAACCAACATCACTTTTTAAAAAAAAACAGATTATATGGTCATTATCATATTGCTGTTTGTGGGAACTTGCTGTGCCCAATTTGGCTGTCGCTTTCTCTAGTCTCGCCTTCTCTCTCTCGCCTTCTCTCTCTCTCTCGCCTTCTCTCTCTCTCTCTC